>RJWJ010005077.1:0-70913 GCA_004363605.1 Indri indri | reverse complement strand
GCCCTCAAATAATTTATGGTCTACTAAACAAAATAAAAAGATTGACAAAAAAAGAACTAAAATAGTACGATAATATTAAAATAGGGCTAAATTCCTGCTATCATACAGGGATAGGACAGGAGTTAGGGAGCGGCTAGGAACAGTGAGGAAGGATTTCAGGAAGCTTAAAAAATTAGAAGCTTAATATGAGTCCTAATCAGCCATGCAAAGAATGAGAAGAAAATTGTTACCAGTGAAGTGGACAGTGTGTGCAGGGACCTAGGGAGGAGAGACACCCAGGTGCCTTTGGAAAAGTGCAAACAGTCTTGACGTGACTGGCGGCTGGAGTATATATGCTGTGGAGTAGCAGTGAGCAGTGGGTGGAGGGGAGATTATTGAAGAAAGATGAGACTGAAGATGTAGGCAAGAGCCAGAACGTGGAGTTATTTTTAAGGCCCTCGTCCTGAGGGACTTAGGGAGCCAATGTAGGGTTTTAAGCAGGGGAGTGTTGTGATCACACTCGTGCTTTAGAAAGATCACTCTGGCTGCAGCGTGGGGAACAGATGGGGAAGGGACAACATTAGAAGCAGGGAAAGCACTTATTACTATAGCAATAGTAAGAGCAATTTCTGTAATGGTGTCCTGAGATGTAGTAGATACCATAGGTAGGTACTGCCGTTGAGTGAATAGTCCCATCAAATGCACATTTCACTAATTTTCAGCCTTAAAATGTTTTCAGTGGCTCAGGGGTGCCTGATGCATTAAGTGACTGCAGGGGGCAAAGTTCCTGTGAGATAGTAAAGCACTCCCTTACCCTGCTTTAGAGGACCATGTGCCAAATCCACCAGACTAAAGAATAAAGACAGCTTTGCTATTATTAATAAATTAGATCATGATTTTGCCTTTGCATCTTCATATTGTCAAAAATTCATATTTTCCATTTCTGATTTGTCTGTGTAAACTAATAACTTTGATTCATTCTTACTTTTCTTCTCTGAAAAATATGTTTGTCTACGTATTCTCAGTGACCAGTCCCTGTGATGAGTAACTTCAAATCAGGTATCCGTAGGGTCAATATATACTATAACGGCATTTCTATACCCTTCAGTGGATATGCATCATTACCTAATTGTGGTACAACTGATTGGAGAGTTTCTACTCTATTACTAAAATGTTTTAGAAATTAATTTCTTAGATCTATTATTAAATGGGGAACATGCTGGTTCCTTATTGGCTATAAAATTTATTTAGAAATATGCTATAATAGCAAGAATTGTAAAAAAAATTTTAAAAATAAAAGAATCATAACTATTAAATATATTTTTATAATATCTTATTTTTCAAGTATGATGGAGTAATGCTTCATTTACCTGGCATGTTGGGAGAAGAGTTGTTCCACATAAGAGAATTTTCCAGGTACTAGATCCATGGAATTCTGACCATTTGCAGTAAAAATGTATCTATGATATCTTAATTATGGCTCTGCTTTCTTCAGCAAACCATACCAAATACAACAAACTCTCTTGAGAATTATGGATCCTAAATTTAAAATAAGGTAGGCCTACTTACTGCTGCTATTCCTTCTGCTAGGAAGCTTCTAGGAATCATTGCTCATTGCTGTATCTTTAAGTGCCTAACACAGTGGCTGGAAACAGAAGGCACTCAATAACATTTATTGCAAGAAAGGTCCCAGATGTTATTCTAAAGAATCAAAAAGCAAACTAATCTGCTTCTTATAATTTTTTATTGGTTATTTTGCTATGATGTGCTGCCATATTTTTTTTAATGTTTTTTTGTTTTTCAACATCTAAAAGTGATGCCTTAGGATAGTTCTGTTGATCCTGCACAAAAAAATGCAAGGACTTTGTGATAGTTATTTGCTTCTTAAAAGTGCTTTTAAATTTATATCTGTTTACAGCTGTGTTTCAAATGGCTGAACTAGCCAGAAGTCTGAGTAAGTGGGGAACTGCTGTAATAAAGACAGCAGAATTTCCATTACTGCTGAGATGGTGTGGCTTTAGTCAGACACCAATGCGTGTGTTTACAGAAATTAGGGTTGTGTTCTATTGACTGCTAGCCTTGGTCTGGTAACAAAACCACAGTAGATCATTTTTATAATTACACACGAATATAAGTGAACTAGTTCATTTTTTAGGCTTTGTTGAGATCTCTGTAACTTCTCAGTCTTTGCACACAATTCTGGAGCTGGAAAGTAATACACTTACAGAAGAGAAAACTGATCTGAGCCCAAGTTTTCAGATTTCTACTCCAGTATTCTCACTCTTCTAAATAAGAAAATCATTGCTCTTGTGTTAGTAAAAATAGAGTTAATAGCAGTACCTCTCCTTATAGGATTCTGAGGATATTGTAGGTGAAGCATTCTTAGTATAGTACTGACACATAGTAAGTTCAAAAGCATTAATTAGTACATTATTATGATTATTATTTTCTAGTAGATGACTGCTCAAAGTAAAACAATCAATATAATGAACTCAAAGACAAACCAAACAACCTTCAGGAAAGAATGAAAATTTTCCTCAATTTACTAATGAAAGTTACATGCAGGAGGTGGTATTGCGCAGTGGATGTGAGCTTGGGCTTTGGACACACATGTGGCTGGGCTTGAGCCTGGCTCCGCCATGTGCTAGCTGCGTAATGTTGCAGCAGAACTTCAGCTCAGTCTAAGCCTGTCTTTTCACTGATAAGATGGCATTGTCAGGATTACGGGAGAAGCTCCACATACAGCGACCAGCAATGTCCAGCCCACACCACCATTTGAAAGGTGTCTAAATTCAATTATCAGATTGGCATCTAGTTATTTAATTGTCAAATTTATTTTCAACAACTCAACATGTAAAGGCAGAAATGAGATAGTAAGATACAGAGGAACTTATCATAGTGTGATGCGGCACAGCTAATTGTGCATCTGCCTTTCAAGTAATGGCCAGTGCAGTTTCTTCTATCCTCCTCTTCCTCCCCCTCAGAGTGGCAGTTCTACAGAAAAGGACTGGTCAAAGTGGGTCCTGGTTACTGTCTCCAGAATTAAAGAAAAGGTGACATGATCTTCTTGTTTTAATAAAATTATCCCATTATTACAGAAGTAGAATTCAAGGTTTAAGCTCATGAGAATCTAACTACATCTACACTGGGCATCGTGGGAAAGCTGGGAAACTGAGTAACAAAAGTCTAGGCCATGACATCGGGTACAGCAGTCACTGGGCACTCGTGGGTAGGGAGCACTTGAAATATGGCCACAGTGAATCGACATGTATAGGGAGTGTAAGATACATACCAGAGTGTGAAGACTTAGGGGAAAAAAAGCCAAAATATCTCATTAATAATTCGTTATATTTATTACACAGCAAAATGATACTGTTTTCCACATATTGGGTTAAACTATGTTATAAAAATTAATTTCACCTGTTTTCTTTTAATTTTTAAAATACGGCTATTTGAAAATTTTAAATTACATATATGGTTTACGTTTTGTGGCTCCCATTATCTTTCTACTGGATAGCACTGGTCTGAGCATCACTCCTCTATCTACCTCCCTACACAAAGCATCATTTTTAATCCTGATTCCACAAATAAAAATAACCATATTGGCAAAAACTACAAAATATAAATGTCTTATGAAGATACCAAAGCTTATAATTTTCAAAAACTATTAAAATGATTTTTTAACCTTGATAAGTTTTTCATTTAAGTCAGCCACTCACTATTATTTGAAAAGAAAAACAAAGGAGAAGAATTCTGATAGAACACTGAGAACATCTGAACAACTAGTCACCATAAGTGATACCTTTTTTCTTTTTTTTTGGCAAATCAGATCTGGTTTGAAGCAACTCCCAAACACATATTCACATTTAAAATTAAATTACAAAACATATGAAAAAGTAAATCCATATAGCCAAGCTGGCAAATTATTAAAAAAAATAGTCCAGTTATGTACATGGATTGCAGACTCCTAATGAGTTAATGTACATTTAATTGAAAAATTATCACTTGATAGTCTTTCTATAATTTTAAAATGGGAAACAGATTCACTGAGATTTACCCCATGGATTTCTTTCCTCAGTCTCCAGTGATCATCCTCATATCATTCGTTACTTGTTTCTACTAAGAAACTAACACTTTCAAAGTTAATCAAAAGGATCATGCAGTCATATTAGTCAGTCAATCAATCTGTCAGCCAATTTAGTAAACTATCCCACTGCCTGGTGAGTTAATCTGTTGCCTTTGTAGTTTTCACTTATTCCAAAACATTTTCTGCACCTTGAGGGATACAAATAAGCTAGTGAATGGTTTCAAACTTCTACAAAAATTGCTGGAGTTGATTTGTTGGAAGAAATACAATTCGAGAACCCTGAAAGAAGGATGGGTAGGAAAGCTAGGACTACACAGACTAAGTCTCCCCGAGAATCACAATTCCACTCATCGTTATCATCACGAGATTCTTATTTATAGAAAATCTCACCGGTAGAAACGGCTTGAAATAATTACAAATTATAGGCACCTCCAAGTATATTTACAGAAAAATTAACACACCATGAGTGTTAAACTTCTCGACTCCTAGAGCTTACTGCCCATGAGTTGCTCCATTTCTTCGCAGCACAGGAAAGGAAACACATGGAAGGGTGAGTATTGGCATACCAAGGGTTGAAGGAAAATGAAATCTATTGCAGAGTCTGACTTGGGGGCCCATACTTTAATCTGTGCCAGTAATTCCTGGCAGCAGATTGTCTAAGAAGTTTATATACAAAAGCATCTATAATAACTTCTTATTCTATGAAATCTTATTGAAAGAGTCATGCTTTAAATGGTGTCTAACGTCAATTAACTGACTGGTGTCTAGTTATTTAATCGTCAAATTTATTTTCAGGAACTGTTAACACATAAACGCAAAGTGAGGACAGTAAGGTATGGGAGAACTTACTGTAATGTGACTGTGTCCCAGCAACTGTTCAGCTACTCCTGAAGTAATACGCCCCCACCCCATACCCCCATTTCAGAGGACCGACTAAATCTAAATTGAAAGTTACCTTCCTATCTACTCTCTTCATGAACCTCATGTGTTACAATGAAAACAAAGTGAGGGAGGGAGGGGGCATGGCATTTCAGTGGCACATCAAAACAAAAATAATCCCCATATGATAATTCTCAGTTGTCCTACCACAATTGAATTGAGGTCAATTTTTCCCCAAGTGTATTCCTAAAAACCTGACTCCTGAAAGATGTGTGCAGATTTAACAGAAATGTTTCCATAAGTCATGTAAATTTGGGAAACTGAAAATTAAATTCCTTTCTATGAGATTCACAATATGCACTCACGTAGAAAAGGTTCCAAGAAGCACTACTGTCAAGAACCTTATTCAGCTTGTTTAATACAACTTTCTCCAGGAAATTGGCCACAGAACCTATTTTTCACAACACCCACCCTCAGAGGCCATGTAGTATAATGGATAAAACTGCTTAGGCTTGAGTCCCACTCCACCATAGCAGTGCTGTGACCTTGGTCAAGGTATTAACCTCTGAATATCTCAGTTTCCTTATCTGTAAAATGGGCTCATGGCAGAATCTACCTGGCAGTCATGTGGGGATGAAGTGAGTTAATGTGTGTAATGTGCCTATCACAGAGTAGGCCGTGTATGTGAGGGGCTGTCTTTGCTAACCACTCCCAGAAGAAGTGTTCTAAGGAGTGCATTTGGTAATTGCTGTTTGTAAGCTAAAGCATATTTGCTTTTTCTGTTTCAAGAACTATTAATAGTAACTGTGTGCCAAAATCCAAAAAGAAAATATTTTTTCTTTCTGCAACAGGTTGTGAAATAACTTGTACTGAAGGATTTTAATGGAGTTATTTAGACAAGTCATATTATCAATGAGTACAAAGAAGTAGAATGTGGGCCACTGGAAAGACAGATTCTACTTTTTATTATTATTAAACAACTGTTGCCTTGGGCAAGTCACTTAGCTTCTCTGCACCTCAGTTTACATATATTATGATGAATGTTGGACTAGATGAATAGTTTCATAAATTCATTCATGTAAGATGATCTTGAGTTAAAGAAAGTCGATAAATCTGTATGTTGTTTTCTGGATTGTATACACACAGAGACATACACACGTATGTATGTAATTACATAAAACTTGTCTGCTAGATTGTAGAATACCTGTAAAGAAAGATCATGGCCTCTTCATTTTTAAAATTTACGTAGTGTCTAGTACAGCTGGAACAGAACATGTGCTCGATAAGTGAATGAATATCTGCTTAAGAGCAATCAACTTGTTATTCCTTCATTCAGGAGAATCCAAAACCCATATAATAAAAGACACTATACTGAGTACAACTAAGTTTACATATTTCTGGGAAGCTATTAGTTCTACCTATAAAGAGCCTGAAAATTAATTTGTAGTGTGAATGTCAAATGATGACACTAATCATTGCAGTTTCTTTTTACTATCCTTCAATTTAAATCCCATAGTTCAGGTGAGTTTTATGTTGTTATTTTACACAGTAGCACCAGGCTAGTAGCATTATTATATGAATGCATTCAGTAACTGTGATGGAAGAGATGGCAAAATCAATACATTACATTACAACTAAAGCAAGTACGCTCTAATCGATTTTAAGTAAAATCTTAGATTAATTACAATAGTTATTGGATGAAAATTTCTTAACAAGTAGAAGAAAAGGCACATCTTAGAGGTGATTTTAAAATGTACATTATGAATTTGCTTTTATTAGAAGAAATCATTTATTATTCTTCCTTCAAAATATAGTTGTATATAGCTTCACCCAAACTAAAAAAAAAAAAAAGACCAAAAGTGTTGATCTCCATAAACAACACAGGAGTAAATAAGCATATTCTGTGATTACTAATCAAATTTCAGTTCTTTATATTTACTGACAAAAACATGCCATGGATCATAGATATGATCTCTAAGTTCAAAATGTCCCAAAACATCTAGCCTTACTCAAATGTAATCTATTTGATCCAGGCTGCTCTGAGACAGGGCACGTGAATACAGTATTCATTTAATTTACTCTGTGTATTTAATCTTTGTGAAAAGCATGCAGAAACTTTTATGAATTATTAGATTTTTTACACCTCCAAATAATTGTACATTTTCATCATTTTTCCTAGTGATTGCTTTCCTAACAGCTCCTCCTCTCTTGGTGTTTCTTTGTTGATAATGTTATATAGGAAACTTTTCAAGGATAACTGTGGCAGACAAGAGCCCACATAAGTGGCATGATGTGACTAGACAGATTATTAGCAAGCATGTCTTTGGTTTGCAGAGGAGAAAGTTTAATTTTAATAGGTTTAAGAAAATGAGAAAGTCCTCTTTTCTTGTCCCACTCTACATATACTGTTCCTATTGTAAATGGTACTTGAGTTTGCAGGTGTCTGCCCAAAGGCAGGTCACTGAAAGTCAGTGAAAATCAGGACAACCTCAGCAGCAGAAATTAACCTGCAGATCATGGCAGGCAAATGAATATTTTAAAGAGTGGTACCCCTACTGAAACAATCAAACTGGACTTCACAAAATGAACAGAGACTCAAAACAACAAAAGCAACCAACAGCATCTATTCTAACATTGCAAATTTCTTAGATATTACAGATGTCACCCAACAGTGCCATGCATTTGCTTGCCATATGTGAACAAAACTGAGGCATCACAAGATAAATTTGAATGGAATGTTAACCTTCACTTTAAATTTTTTTCTTTTCCTAGCTGACGACACAATTTTAGTATTATCATAACGGAGCTTCTGGCTGGAAAAAATTAAATTAATGGATGGATTTAAAAAAGCTTAGAAACTTAAAAAAATAAACAACTTTCAAATATCTATACTTGATGGTGTCAAGAGCCAAGATGAATGTATTTCAATTGCAACTTCCAAACTAAACTCACAAATTACTACCATTATGCTAAGTGTTAGCTACCCCACTGTGCAGTTTTGCTTTGTGAATTTTTACCTTCCTCTATGAACACTTTTAGCCACTGATCACACAGCCTTTCAATGTTTTCTGCCTTTTCCTTTAAATAAACTGGCTCTGGCTCCTTCCATCTGGTTCCCCTTCCGTCAGCAACCCTGCACCTGTTCACACCTCCTCTCCTGTTGGATTCCACTGAACATTTCCTCCTCTGCCAGGGCTATTCTGGCACTCGCAACCTTTCTGTCATTCAATCCATCTGTCAGAAGTGAACTTTGTTTACCGCAAGCTTCTGCTTTCTTCTTCAAGAAGCAAAGCCCCTCAAGGTCATTGTCAAATGAACTGTCGGCATGGATTTAAATCCTCTACTGCTAACCAGCAGAAGATGAAGTTCTGTTGTGTAATGTACTTGTGAAAATTACTTTTGGGTTCGGGAAGACAATAATTTGGAGTCAAAGTAGTAAGACATGGTGTTTTAATGATCATTTGTAAAACCAGACAGCTGATATGTATTTTCTTCATGTGTGTCTGCACTTCTCATTATATTGAGTATGAACTATATGTTTCAAGAAGCAAAATAAAAGTTTTAAAGTGAAATCAAAATATCACAAACAAGTTTACACTATGTAAAAATTGCTTCATACTATATAGCATTAACTTGAGGAATAAATATTTTCACTAATGAATTAGCCAAGGGAGAGAGTATTCCAATTAAGAAATTTTACACTGAAAGGCTTAAAATGTACAAATACGTACCATTTCAATTATAAGCTATATATTAACACACAGCTCTATTACTGCTTTGAAAAATTTAACCCATAATATACAAATCAATTCATATATACTTTAAATTCCATCATTTAAAAAACAAAGTTCTGCTTAAATAATGTTCAAATATATGCTGTCAAATAAGCACAATCTATCTAGAGAAATATAAGCTGCATGAATAGACCAGTTCTGTGAAAAAATAAACTCATAGAAATTAGGTGAAAATTATGCTCTCAATTGAATTTATTCTGTGTCATCTATAGCTATGGAGTAATTACACTCCCTTCAGAAGTCGGACATGAAATCACCTAATGTTGAGTTATTCACCAGTATTTTAGATAATCATATTCTTTAGGAAAAGGGCAAACCAATGACTCAATTCAAATTTCTTAGAAAAAGAACGACCACTTTTTAGGAGAAAATACATGACCAAAAAAAAAAAAGAAACCACTGTTACAAACGTGAACCTAAATGGCACTTTATTCATATGACTGCTTTAATATTTTGAAGGATTATCCCAAGATTTAACCTTATTTCATATGCTTACATTAAGTAAAATCAATTAACTCTGCAAAATGTTTGAAATCTTTTTTAGAAAAAATATAAATTAAAGCTTTTTTCATTGACATAAAATTGAAAGCAGGTTTTATTAATACAGGCAGTCCAGAAAACATGGAATTTAAATTTTAAATCTTAAAGTTCTCATTAATTAATCAGATTTATATTTGTAAAACACAAATAATATAAATATTTATAATTTATAAAAAGACTTTATCAAAGCAATTTTTGACATGTTAAAGAAAATTATTATGAGGCTAAATATAAAAATGAAAACAAAAAAGACGGCTTAAAATCTAAGTGCAGAGTCATTCTTTTTAGCTACAATTTCAATTTTTATTACTAACCTTCAAAATACCCAGTATCACATAAATCATTCTTATGCAATATATAATGTAATTTTAATAGATGGATTTTGAGCTCAAAATATGAATTCTAAGAGGCATTTTCTTTTTCATCTCCCTAAAATATATTTCTAAATAATTTCTCTTTATGTGGAGAAAATTTCAAAAATATTATCTATGTTTACCCAGCAAGTTTGTTCATACTTTTCTGGATACTTTTTCCCTTTCGTGTAATCTGTGCTTGATAGTAGTTTGGTCACCTGGATTCCTGCTTCTGAATAGCACTGAAAGAGTACCGGTAATTTGATCACTTCCATGGTCTGACTTGCTATATAAAAGAAAGAAGCATTAGCAAAATGCTAGGTTAATAGAGGCTGCTTAAATCACCGTGAAGGAACTCTTTGTTCTTACTAAACCGCATTTCAAAAACACACTAGTAGCCTTCTTTTGCAAAATTTGTATGGTAAGAACATAAACAAATCAAAAAACAGTTTTAACATCACTTACAGTCACACACGGATGCATAAATGCACACACATTTTTCCCTTCCATGAATACATAAGAAAAAAAGGAAATGACATTAGGATTATTTTTACAAATTGACTAATTTAGGAATTCAGAGAATACTGTTAATATTTATCTGCTTAATGTGTAATATGCTTATTTTATCTTTTAAATAGAAAAACAAGGAAAAAGTTTAGATAGTTTGATACCAACACCTGAAACACAAATTTTGCAGAAGAAAAAAAAAAAAAAAAGAAGAAGAATTGAAGCAATGTTGCCAGGTTACACTACAGAAGAGTAAAGCCGTTTCTAAGGGCACTGCTAGGTGAAGATGAAGAGCTGATGTCGTTCACATTCTTTAATATCAGTTTTCTTAAAACAGCATATGGACGTAGGATGGAAAGTAAAATATTTAAACTCCTTAATAAAGAACTGACCTTAATTTATCTACATTCTGAATGAGACTAACAGTTCTGCTTTTCTAAGAACTGCGAATGATGAAAATACTATTATTTTTCTCTGGTTTATTGATTTTTTTTCTTCCTATATATTTATGAAGTCTTTTAACAACAGAGGATATTCATTTTTCCACCCCCTTCCTCAATTACCTTAAGGCAAGACCTTCTTTCAGATGTGGACATATTTGCAGGACTGCAGGACAAAGAACTGAGATATTTTCATAGAGTTGATCAAGGGGGAAAAATGGATTTGCGAGATTCTGTTAAGAGTAAGAAGAGACTAAATGACAACTTTAAATCTGCCACAATCATTTACTAATGTGCTGCTATATCAAATAAGTCTAATTTTTTGACAGCACCAAATTAGATTTATTGCAGAAACTGCTGCATAAATAGCATATGGCTATGTTATACCACCTATTTCAAATCCTGGTAATGTTTCCCCCTCCCCCTTCAAAATGAATAAATTGAGCCAAGCTATGAACCTTCTGCAAAAAAGGAAATATACAAGTTCAAAAGCAGATGTAGGAGATCTGGATTTCTTTGTCAAAGTCATCGTTTTAGCACGAATGTTCCAACTCTATATTTAAAGATCCACAACTCCTAAATAAGTTATCAAATTTAACAGGTCAGTTCTCTTTCATTTCTTGCAGAATGATTTAATTTGATTTTTGTTTTAAGGTTTTTGGCTATGAATTATGCTTATATTTTGATGTTCAATCCACAGTTACTTGGGGGAAAAAAGAAGGGCAAGTGGTTCTGAATCATACATAACTTAAATTAGGTTATAAAAAGTTATTAAGTAGAAATGCATGTATCACATGGTTGTTTTTAGTTTTCATTTTGTGAAAGACATATGTGGTAGAAATCATATCAAGAAAGTCTTTTCTAAGTTTAACTATAGCCTTGATATTGCAAACTCTTTGATGCATAAAATATATAAAGTGATCATTCCATGTGCCACACTGGATACATTAGAACGGCAGAACCACATGAACGGCAGAAATCAAAGTTCCACGGAGGCTGGGACTGAAAACTCAGACGACAAATTCAGAGATGGACAATACTTCCTTTCTTCACCTCTACCCCAACGCCCACTGCCACCCTCCAAGTTTGACACAATTCAGCTCAATTTTCCTTTTGGAACAAAGTTTCAGTTCTTCCGTAGATGGGAAAGACATTGCAAGGTCTTATCTCAGACCAATGGGCACACCACTGCAAACATCATGGCACTCAGCTACCCCGCAGACTCCCTCTCTGTGGTCAGTCTTCCCAGCTGCCCTATCTGTTACTGTCTGATTAGTTCTGCTAAGGAGCCCCTCCCCTGCCAGCTTTCGGTGCCATCTGTTCTACACAAGATGGCTGCTGCCCAGCAACCTAACACTGCCCTCCTACCTGGCACCCGGCTACCATCCTTACCCCAAAGTGCTAACACAGGTTCTCACTGCTGGCAGAGTCAGGATTTCATTACTACTACTTTGACAAGTGCAGGGTTGTTTGTAATTTCTCTTTTATCCTGATTTTGATTGTACAACCACCTCCCACTGATTCAGTTTGCTTCAGTTTTGTTGCTCACAGATTTTACTCTCCACATTAATCTCCCTCTGGCATGTTACTGCATCTGTTCCCTTTTTTATTATTAATTTTCAAATTCCCACCATTTTTGACAAAAAGGAGGTAATCTACACTCTGTTTCTGCCCATTTCATTTTCTTTAATTTGGAAGATAAGTATGAAATCATGCCAAAGAAGTTAATTCTCCGTTAACAGTTTATTTTCTGGCATCCCTAAGCCTTTGTATATGAAAAACAGATAGGAATAAATGTTGACTGAATCACAACAACACAGTCGCAACCATTCCTGAATTTAATGAAAAGCAAACATATGAAACAGCATCTAAAAAGTTTATTAGTTACATGAGTTGTCTCATGCTGTCATTCTCTCTTCCACTTTTAACAGATAATTCTTTGTGCAAATCGGTTTGAGTGCAGTATCTGAATTTGGGTTCCTCTGCAGTTCTGAAATGGGCTCTATTTTCACTGTAGATGAATTTTATTATTCCTTAATACAATTATCATCTTTCCTCAAACCAAATGTTGTTGACTAATTCAACAGCGAATGATGCTGAATAAATGCCTGATTTCAGAGATAGGTTAAGAATAGAGAATTGCCATTAATTCAACAAAGCAGAACTTAAAAAGCCCCTAGGTAACAGAGCTGCTTCCATTAGATATTGTTTTGACAAAGAGTTAATATCAGGAATGGCAAGATAGTTTGCCCTCTAACGACTAGGAGGACCTTTTAAGATTTAGAAAGTCGGAAGTAATATATTTAACAATATACTCTCTGTGCCCCTAATTGGCAACACCACAACCTTGCCAAAAAGGACTTCAGTAATTTGATCATGCCCTCAATTGGCCTGAAGTATTCTAGATTGATCAATGCATTGTGACTGCTAATTAATTTATTTTACATGAATTCATATTAGAAGCACTGGAGTCCTTGAATAGATAAGCAACACCTCAGATTTACAAAACCCCAAATGAGTTAAAATGATTCTGTATACTCATAAATATCCTCATAAAACCACAGTTAAGATCTGTAGGAAATAAAGTACAGGAGATTTTTCCCAAGATGACAAAAACAATCAGAAACAGAACTAGGGCAAGTGTCAAGATCGAGCAATGCCCAGCCAGGTGAACCACATTTCAGATCAGCTACTGGAAAATGGGCAAATCTTGAACAATGCCTAAACCCACTTTTAATGCCTCATTTTGAACACCCTCCACCTCCACCCTTTGCATATTCCAAGTGACTTGTTACTTTATTCTGTATACTTCTTTCGTTGGTATAGTTCTATTTATTAATAGTTACTTCCTCAACACTGGGTAGATTCTTTTGGTAAATCTCCTGGTCAGAAACAGGCTTCTTGAAGGTAGACAGGAAAGGTGTCAGAGGGATGCACCCCTTAGTCACTGACCACAGCCCTGGAGAAGGAATCCCTTCCATACGCTGAAGCCCAAGCAGCTTGTGGCTCCCCCTCCTACGGTGCACCCTGCCCCCACCTCCACCAGCCCCACAGCTGGGTCAAGACAGGGGAGGCCCGTCCTGCTCAGAGAAGACCGTGTGCCTGCTGGGGAGAGGGCCACGCAGGGCCAAGGTGGAGCATTAGCTCCTCTTAGCTCGATATTTACAGGCTGCTTCTAAACATTTTCTGACCTATTTGGTGCGTACACTGAGTTCCTGAAATTGTATCCTCTGCTTAGCAGATCTAACAGAGCACTAGTATAATAAAAATGTGTTTACTTGAAGAGAGCCCTGGTCCCCCCTGAGACATGGCTTGAGAGGGGGCATTGAGAAGAATGAATATTCTCCAAGCGTCTTACTTTCTCAGGCTCCTTAAAATGATTTAAGATTCCAGGATTTATCAATAATCACCCTATAATATACTTGCAGGTATCAGGGAAACATGAAATAACAAGTGAGTAATGCCTAATAATTGACCTAATGAACACATTCAATTAAGAGGAGATGTTTAAGAAGAAATTAAACATCATGTTGATGGGGTTTTTTCATACTATCTTTTACTTTAAAATAATATTGGAGACCAGAACTTTCTTTTAGAAAAACACTCTGACCTAGGGCTACTATGATAACAATTCTATGTTTTTGCTTTTTCTCCCCTCCTATTTTCATTGAACTTGATGCTCGTTGTTGAGTCAAGCAAGTGGTGTGGGCAATACATTCTCGGTTTCCTCCGGGCTCCTTCAGAAAATGAGTTGGCTGCCGCTGCCACCACGCTCCAGGCTGTGGGCCTGTGTGGCAGGGGAGAGGAGTGCATCCCTAGCGTAGATTTTCATTGCACACACATTTGGGCTTTGCAGAACTCAGAGGAGCCAGCCAGGGAACGCTAAGCAGAACCTGCAAACACACATTTCCTGGCAGCGTCTGACGCTCTAACCTCTCCCGCCCCAGGCCACACTGAGACCAGGGTTCTTAGCCCTTCAAACAGGCGGAGCAGAGCAGGCACAGGCCGTGTGGTGTCCACCAGAGCAAAGTGAAATGGCTTTTTTTCCCTGGCTCTCTGACAGCCTCTTTTCTCTGATACTGGGTGGGGGAAGGAAAAGAGGGCGCAATTTAAAACAGCACCAAGGCCATCTATTTCAAGCCTTGAAGATGTTGGTTGCACATATATCCATTTAAAATTATTTTTGACACATTCTCTGCTTAATTTATTCATGAAAGGAGTACAAGAAAAAAAATGAGCTTAACTTTTAAATGGGAACTTTTAGGCTAAAAATTCTTGAATAAAACTCAGGAGAAAAAAAAAAGATAAAGTTCACTGTAAAATAGCAAGAAGATAGATCAATGTTTTACTATCCTCTTTAATTGAACAGAGGGTGAAAGTTTGTTTTTTTTTGATCTAAGCTTGTTGTCACCTTAAGAGAAGTGCAATTCCTTCTTAATTTTTCCCAACAATAAAGAGCAGAGGCAACTTAGTGTAATGTTTATAGAGAACCTGCTAAATGCCTAATGCCAGACTTGGTGCTGGGGATACAGAGATGAAAGAGGCCTGGTTCCTGGTTGGTGAGCTGAGATCTTACAACCCAGAAAGTATTTCTATCTAGCTTTAAAATATGTATTTGCCCTTACTTGTGACTACGGCATCTGATGGCCCCAGTTCACTCCTTCCTCCTGGCTGCATGATTTCAAGATTCACCTTCTGAGAACTCCCTTCCTCATCTACAAAGGACGGCTCTTCCTTATGCCAGCTGTAAGGTTTGAGAAGCAGAGCATCTCAAACTTCTTGTGGTAACAGATCCACGTGTTTGTTTTACTTTCTAATCCTTTGCAAAGCATTATTAGTTTTGTAAAATATAATAAAAATGAATTACTAGAAAAATTTTTAAAATGCTCACCGATCATGCTCTTGGAAACTGTAGCAATTTAAAATTGACATAAAAGTTTCCAAACACTTATTCTCAATTTTCATTCTTCTATTGTTATAGACTAGTAACAACTAGCCCGTCGTGGACCATACTTGGTGCGGCACTGCTATAGGGCTCAGGCACAGTGCATGGTGTGTGCTAGATACTCATCTCTGCATCCCTTACATCTCTCCTTTTTATATTCAAAGAGTTCTCCAAATAAAACAACAAAGAGACCCTGTGAAGAACTGATGATGCCTCCTTGAACTTAAAGATGTTGGCAATGGAGAATATCATGCTCAAACCACCACGAACTCTCATATACTCTTCTTTCCCCTCTTTCCACTTTGAACAATTTCTTAAAGGAAAAATTAGAGGTTGTGTTTTTAAAAAGGCAATAGGGGCATCAAAGCAGACACCAGGTGTTTTACTTGCCCAGGATCCCTGACACCTTCCCCTAGCAAGAGCACCTTCCCTTGCTCAGCGCCTCTCTCTTCCCTTACTCCATGTGGTTCTGCCGGGGCTACAGCCACAGCATCCAAAAAGGCACGAGTGTATGTGACTCACTTTGTCTGCAAAGGGTGATCCTAAACTGAAGGTTTTGAAATTGGAAGTGGAGGAGCTAGGAAGTCACATTCTTACAGTTTGAGATCAGGAGCATCTCCTTTACCTTCAGTCTCAGACTGAAGGATGTGACTCCATGGCGTGGAAGAATCGGAAAGAATGAGCCAAAATTCAGACAGAAGTTGAGCCCTGCTATGGAGAGTTGGACTATGATGGCATACTGCTGCTGCCTTGAGTTCTTGCTGCAAGAGACCCTGAGACCAGTTGCACCTGGTCTGTACATGGTCTAGTTACAAAAACTAATCGATTCCCTCTTTCTGGGTTTCTGTCAACTCAACCAGAAAGTCCTGACTCATATTGGTAGTCTGAGAGGTCAAACAATTAAATTCAAGAAAATACTTGCACCAGTTACTATGTGAAAACTGAATGCCATGGAAAAGAAGCCTTAGTCACCTCTCCCCAAGTAATCTGTCCATCATAATGGAATAACCTGGTGATGGCTCTGTTGTGCCCTTTCTCACTTTCAAAAAGATAACAAATTCTATAGTTCAAGTTGCTGTCTTTCTAGGTCACAGGTCAGATCTTCCCATTCGGAACAAAAAAGTAGGTCGCAGCGTAATACCTATTTTATGGACTCTCACTTAGATTCCTGCTCCGAGAAATTCTTTGAAGTGCATACATATCATTGAAAACATTATTTATGTGAAAAGAGATATAAGAATTTTAAAGGTAGCCGTGCTGACATAAGCTGGAGTCTGCAAGTTTAACGGCAAGTGGGTCTCCCTTTTGTATTTAGAGCAATTCAAGTTCTAAATTCTGTGGAAAATAAACAAAAGAAGGCTTCCTGCAGCAGTTCCCCTCCAGATCAGATAAAAGAAAAAAACGCAGGATTTGAAAGAATGTGTTTCAATACATGGACAAAAAGTACAGGGAAGACTGACCCAGGAAGTAGTTAATAACAGCCATATAAACATTCAGAAGTGGTTGCTTTAATAAGCCCTATCATAAAATAACCTTCCCACATGTATGCAAATGGTAGTCTTATGAGAGGGATTTAAATCCTACAACTCTTTAAAGATGTTTGGATATGTCAAAAACAAATATGCGAAGGAATTTCTACTTTTTTTTTTTTTTTTTTTTATAAAAGCCTCTCTTTCCTCTTGGGTAAACATGAAGTGAAGAAATAAAGGAGAATGACACTTGTATTATAAAATGTTTAAATGTGTAAGGCAAATAATGGGCCAGAGAAACAATGTTTCTTAGGAAAAGACCAAGCCAAAACTAAAATTCACTGACATGTATTGATATCAGTGCATAAGGAAGCAGATAATACTTATTTCTACTACAAGTTCATGTTACTGATTTTCTAAGTTGTCTTTTTGGGAACAATTGCATTAGTCCATTTCTCTAGTAATTTATATAGCACTACAGCCTAATGGATAAGGGTATAAGCTTTGCAGCCAAATTACTGAGATTCAAAACCTGCTTCTATAACATATCAGCTATGTGACCTTAGATGACTCATTTTACTTCTCTGTGCCTTAGTTTCCTCAGCTGTAAAATAGAAAAAATAGAGTCTGTAGAGCTATTGGGAGGACTAAATGAAAACACCTAGCTCAATTCCTGGAACACAGTAGGGGCTCAGTAAATGTTAGCCACTGCTGTTAGCTACAGCCTTTGTTATTTTTTAAAGAGCTACTACATGCAGCACTGTACCAGGCAGATACTAAGATGAATATATTCTTAACCTCCATGCCGATTACTAGGCATTGGTTTCAAACAATGCCATGTATTTTTTTTAAGAGATAGGATCTTGCTATGTTGTCTAGGCTGGCCTTGAACTGCTGGACTCAAGTGATCCTCCTGCCTCAGCCTCCTGAGTAGCTGGTACTACAGGCATGTGCCACTGCACCCGGCTTTCATTGTCATCTTTTAATTATGGAGAACTCTAGTTTAAACTGTGTGTGTGTGTGTGTGTGTGTGTGTGTGTGTGTGTGTGTGTGTAGTTTTAAATGAGTCCATTTAAAGTGAGAGGCATGTTACACTTCACCAAACCTATCTGCATTGTTAAATTATCATTCGATTCTGCTATACTTAAACACATGTGTATACAAAGTTAAAAATGAAAAAAAGCTATTACAAGATCATAATATATAGTATCACATGGACATGTAAAATTCTCAATAAAAAATTCAGCCTTACCTCCCTTTTATACTTTTTACCCTGATATGTGTGACTATATATACATTTCTTTTTCTTTTTAGTTTTTTTAGGGACAGGGTCTCACTCTGTTGCCCAGGCTGGAGTGTAGTGATGTGATCATAGCTCACTGTAACCTCAAACTCACGGGCTCAAGCAATCCTCCTACCTCAGCCTCCCAAGAACCTAGGACCAGAGGTGTGTGCCACCACACCCCACTATTTTTTTTATTTTATAGAGATGGGGTATTGCTATGTTGCCTGGGCTAGTCTAAAACTCCTGGGCTCAAGCAATCCAACCACCTCCTCCTCTCAAGGCAATGGGATTACAGACATGAGCCACCACTCCCGGCCCATATATTTATTTATATAGCAGTACTGGGTTTGAAACAACCATCATAAATTTGCAATATATTAACCATTTCTATAATAATGACTTACTGAGCTCTAACTCTTTGTAAAATGCTGAGCTAGGTGCTCTGAGAAATGTAATATTAATTATGCCTCCCCTTCCCCTTGAAGAATAATACATTCCAGAAGGGAAATATTAGCAAATATGCAAAAGACTTCATGTATTAATTCATTTTTTTTCCAGATTTTGCTTTTTTCTCCTTTGAGTTATTGATTCAGTATGTAGCAAATGCCATCAGCTCAAAGTGGGAAGAGGATTCAGAGGGAGAAGTGCTCCCTTCTGACAGGAGTCATCAAGGAGGGCGACGGCAGAAAAACCAGGATTTCAAGGAGACCTTGAAAAGAAGGTAAGATTATAATAGGGCCAGAGAAGGTCAAGGGGGGGTATTCTAAAGTGTAGAGAACTGCAAAAGGAGAGAAAATCCCCCCCAAAAGTGCAAGAGGAGCTGCGTGCACTTAACACTTGGCTGGAAGTCAGCACATGACAAGATTGGTAGGGATGAAATAAGACTGGAAGATTGGGAGCCTTTTGGGACAACCAAAATGCCATGCCGAGTGATTTGGACCTTTTCTAATAGTCAGTGTGGCACCATGGAAGGTTTTGAGCGTAGGGCGGCATCGTCAAGGCAATGGCTTATAAATGATCACTGGGCAATGGTTAGAGTTAAGGCAGTAGCTTATGAATATTCACTGGGCAATAGTCAGCAAAAGAGATTGGAAGGGTGTTAGGAGACAGTTTTGATAACCTTGTGAGAAATCAACAGAACCTAAGTGACAATGAATTGCAGTGGTGGGTATGAGGGGCTTTTCAATGAAATCTCTGAAGTTCAGACTAAGGAAACATTGTAATCAAAGGATCGTCCAAGCAATTTAAATGCCTATTGTCCAGAAATAGGAACTTAATAATGGGTTGTCTTAAATCATTGTTAGAATTATTGACTATCAGAGTTGGAAGGAAACTTACAAATCATCTAGTCTCACCTCATTTTACAGGTAGGTAAGCAGGCCCGAAGAATTACATAATTTGTGAAAAGTTGCAAAGAAAGTGAATGCCTGGGGAAGACACTATAACTCAGGTTTCCTCAATGCCAGGCTGCCAGGGGAGCTCCCCTAAGAAAAGCATATGGTTTTAATGGTTACTTCACCAAAGCACTCTTCAAATCATTCTTCTTTATTCTTTTCTTATATATCTGAAGGCCCCACTTCAGTCTCCTTGGCTGGCCGCTCTTTCACTGTTCTTTAACAACACTGTCCTCTCGACGTGCTTTCACTCACTCCCTTGGCTACAACTAATGTGTTTATATAAAAGCATCCAGATCTAAGCCTCTGGTCATGACCTTTCTCCTGACATCAAAACGACATTGGACATCTCTGCTTGAGTTCCAAAATAAAATGTATTATTTTCCTCTGCTACCTATTTTAAGTTTCCTAGTTGTCGTAATGGATCATCTAGTCAACTTAGGCTAGAAACCTTAGAGTCACCTTTAATTCTGTCCTCTTATTTACTACTCTAAATGCCTCTTGAAGATGCTACTTCCTTTCCATTTTACTGGGATAGCTATAGCCCAGGACTTTGCTACTTTCCCCTTGGACTACTGTGCTTATATTCTAATTGGGGTCCCTGTCAGTCTTCTCTTCCTCAACCCATCCATTTTCACAATGCCTTTCAATTACTTTCTTTAAATACACATTTGCATCTGTCACAGTTCAAGCTCCCTGGACTTCTTACTTGAACAGCCTCCTGTCTGAGGGGTTGGTAAACTTTTTCTTTAAAGGGCCAGATAGTAGATATTTTAGGTTTTGAGGATCATATTCAGCTCAGGTATGGTAGTACCATACATAATACATAAAGGATAATTGCGGCTATGTCTATAAAACTTTATTTATGATGTATAATATTTATGTGCCACAAAATACTATTTTTCCTTTTTTTTAACCATAAAAAATATAACAACATTTCTTAGCTCATGGGTCATACAAAAACAGATGATGGGCCAGATTAGACCCAGCGGCTGTAACTGCTGGCCCTGCCCTAACTGGTGTTCTTGTGTCCTATATCAACTCTCAAAGTTCACTCTCCAGACTGCTGTCTGAGTCAGGGTCCCAACCCAGAAAGTCGATCATGTTGACAGCCCTGCTTAAAATGCATCAAGAGTGACCCATTACTCTCAGAATGACCCAAGTTCCAGAGTATGGCCCACAAGGTTCTTCCTCTGGTCCCCGCTCCCCTTTCCAGTGTTCTCTCCTACCAAACACCTAACCTGTCTATAGAGTTTGTGTTTTCTCCCATCTTTATGTCTTTGCATATATTGGTCCCTCTACCTGGGGTACCCACCCTACCATTTTCCACTTTGACAACTCCTATTCATGAACTCATTAATCAAGATTGCTGCCAAACACATCCTCCTCCTTGACTATCACCTTTCACTATCCCCTTTCACGATCAGCTTTCCCTGACTATCACCCTCACCTCCAGTGCAGAGTGAGCCAATTCTCCTTTCTATATGCTCCTGTGGTGATCTTTACTTCTATCATTGCACTACCGTCATTCTCTATAATAACTGCACATATCGCTCTTGCTTCTTTAGTAGAGTGCCAGCAACCTGAGGGTAGAAACTGAGTTGTATTTTTCTCTCTATGTCTATCTAGGGCCAAGCAAAATACTTAAAAGATAGTAGGAGTTTAATAAATATTTGTTGACTAAGTGAATGTTACACTCGCCAATTGGGTCCTTGCTGAATTTCCATTTTCCATTTTCAAATCCAATTTAAATTCAATAAGGAGAAAGACCAAAAATGTGGTAGACTATTTTTCTTTCAAATTGATCTATTGATTTCTACTCCAGTTTTTAAATTTTCTTTGCCCCTGAAGATCTGGATCCTTATTTCGTCATTACTTTGTAACATAGTTTTCACAGTCAATTTTAAACTGTGTTTAGAATATGCCATTTGAAATTTTTAAGTTGAGACTGAATGGTAAGGTGCTATCATGTGGGAGTTATGTATTTCAGCTGATCTACACTGAAAAAGAAAGACACAATGTTTTTTAGTCACACACCTGAGTATACTGAAGCAACAAAGAATGGTGAGGGGTGGCAAACTCTTAAAAAATAAAAAAAAAAGTAACGTATATCAGAAATAGTAAGCTCAATTGACCAAGTCACATTTTCAGTATAAAAGAGAGGCATACACAGTTCCTTGCATTTCTAATTGTCATCTTTAAATTTATGGATGTAGACGTTATAAAATATGAACATAGACTAAGCATAAATTGCTTACAAAAGAGTACTGCATTAGAAAATAGGTAATTAAGTTTTATTTCCTATAAAACTAGGTTTAAATTTTCATAGAATTGGTGTAAATAAAGCTTAACACAAAAAAGCTTTCTACAGAATCAAGCAAACCTGTTTTTCTTAAGAACAAAGGAATTAGTTACCACTCGTCCATTTTCAGTAGTTACTGCATCTTAATATGCTCTACTTGCAAGAAATTGATCTTGTCAAACACTGCAAATTGATACTGCACAGAAAAACTCTCTACAGACTCTGACTTCAGAAATTAACTCTCTGAATAAGACAGAATGGCAAAAGGGGCAAAACCAGCGTTAATATTTATTTACTGAAGCTCAGCCACACTGAAACATTAAAAGCTGTCCTATTTCTACAGTGTAGTAGTGCTTAGCACGCAAACGGTTAGTTCTGAATAGAAGTCTGACCAAAAAGAAAAACTATTAACATTACCATGATGAAGCTAAATTGTGAAACTTCTGAGATTAAATAACCACAGGAACTATGTTAACATTGTTCTCAGTTCTACAGTTACAATAATTGGGCATTAAAAGAACAGCTATTATTCTGCAGTATTAAGCATTTTTTTCTCCTAAAAGTGTTTCATCTATTGGGATTTTTCCCAGATATCATACATGTATAAATGATTTATTTTCTTCCTTTCCTTTCTCTCTCTTTCTTTCCTCTGTTTTTCTTTCGTTGTTTAAAAGGAATGGTGTCAAATCACTTGTCATATCATCATAACAAAATGTTTTTAACAAAGTTTGATTTTAACAGAACCAGAGGCATCTTAACACTAACTCAAAACTTTGGGAGGTTCACCAACCTCCAGAATATTTTTTTCCAAATGCAGGCTGTTCAAGTGGTGCTTTTCTCCATCTGTTATCATACCGTGCTCAGAATTACATTGTCATATTTAATGTAAAAGGGATCAGTCCCCTTTCATAGTTTAAACTCAACATATTACCCTGATTGGGAGCCCAGTGTTTTTCTAATTTATAAACCAAACCAAATATCATAAACTTACATGTTTACTTAGACAAAGTTGTCTCTAAAAAACTCTAAGAACTGAAAATATTTAAAGGCTTGATCTGAAATTGAAAAATCATACTAAAACTCAAAATGAGAAGAAATCACTTATAAGTGACTGTAAGTGGTAAAGTGAAATATCTACTATCTCTATTTGAATTTTTCTTTGTATATATGTATTTGTGTGTGTGTGTGTGTGTGTGTGTGTGTGTTTCCAATACAGCAAATTCACAATACTGGTAACCTAAAAAGTCTTATTGTAATTTAGGGCTTAGCTATGTATTTATTAAAGTTTATGACATCGATCATCACATCACGATATCTCATTATGGAAACAAACTAATTTGAACTTTAATGGTGTAAGCCTGTTTATAATAATGATTTGAGCATGAACAGTGCCAATCAATTTCATCTCTAAATTTTACACCTCCTTAGGACCCAGATTTCTTATTTTGTATCAGTTCCACTTCAATTTGCATCTTAGGTTTTTTTTTTTTTTATTTTGTCTCTTTAACCACTGAACAGTTTTTTATTATTTTCCTAAATAAATTCCTCAGATCCTTCAGTTCCACATTTTTATTAGACATAGATTTAACAGGAGAGGTAGTGGTGGTGGTAGGAGAAATATGTCATTCTGCTTATAGTGATAGAGAATCACCTAAATATTTGAGCATTGTAGATGAAAGGTTTTGTAATATATCAGTAATTCCCTGCCACACTTATCATTCACATGTCTGGGTGTTTTGCTTACCACATCTCCACTTTTCTTAATATGCCTGAAAGCTGTGTGTGAATTGAATGACTAAGACTAACTCTAACAACTGTTTGGAAGCCTGTGGCAAAAATCAGTGGAATGAAATCGGCGCTATGGTGCATAATGGGATTAGGGAGTACCTGGTGAGGTGCAGTTGGTGCTCAGATTCGCCCAGCAGTTCTGTTAGTTTCAGGCACTCCTCTCTGGCCCGGGCTGCCTTCTGCTGCTCTTGTTCCAAGTGCTGCTTGCTTTCACTCAGTTCCATTCTCAATTTCTCTATTTCCTTAGGTAGAGAGAAGCGGGGAAAGCATCCATATAAAATATATGCACTTGAATTCAAAATTAGCTCATTTTTATTTCTGCCATGAATTTTAATGTGATGAAAAATTATTAGAAAATTTAGGCTAGCTTCCATTTTATGACAAAGGGAATTAGCACATCCAAAAATGCACATTAGTGAGGTTTTTTGGATTGTAAAATTAAGTCTAATTTTAAAAATAAAATGATTACATGAGAGTAGTCAAAATGGATAATTGCACTTTCAATCTAAGACTCGTTCCCTTTAAAATGCCACTACCTTAAAAATGTAACATTTTTGTTTGAGATTCAATCAGACACATCCAGTGATTTACATCAAATATGTGACTTCTTATTCTGAAAGATAGATTATTGTTCCATTTAGATGTTTTGAAAACCAAATTAAAGGTTAAAATAATTTGAGATATCTTTTAGAAAAATATGAGGTATTAAATATGGCATCATTATAATGTTAAATATTATTTGGAAACAATAATACAGGAAAAAATACAGCATAGAATCTTTAAGCAATAAGAGTATATCAGATTTCTGAGCTAAAATAACATTACATTAAAATTTGCATTTTAAAAAAACAACAAAAGCCCTCTAAAACTAATAAATATAAATATCTAAAATACACAAAATCTATGATAGCTTATTCTTTGGTTTCAGGATGAAATTATCCTTATTTTACTGAAGCTCAAATATTTCAAAGCAAAAATGCCTTACATAGAACATAGTTTTAAATAATTTATATATTAAAGTAGAAATAGTTATTTATCATAGAAAATCCATAAAATTAAACAAGGAAAATAAAAAGATAAACATTTAAAAAATATTTAGTCTATTAAAATAAGAAAAACAAAAAAGAAGAAATGGCAGAAACATTTCAAATTCAGCAGAAAGCAAGAAGCAATTTTGATACACACAAATACAGTCTCTGTTTGAAAAATAAAATCATATCTAAGTAGAGTGCTTTAAAGTTAAACATATTTCAAATTTCCTTATGTCATTATGGGATATTCTAAACAATCTCCAGTTATATTTATAACATCATGCAAGATAAATAATTCATTTATATTTTTCTTATATTCATAACACTATATTCAATTTATCAAAACTATATATTACCAACAATATAATAACTTATTATAAGTTCTCAAATATTGTTTTTTTAAACCTATGTAATAATAAATATATCACTTTCATTTAGAGTAGATTTTCTATATCTTTCAGATTGGAATACTAAGTGAAACCGACTTATTTCTTTAAAATATTTTAAGTTACTAAGTTATACCTATACATTTCCACTATCATAATTAAATATGACTAAGAGATGAAAAACATAATAGAAAAGTCTCTTCAATTTTTCTTATCTAACATTTATAAAATTAACAAAAACAAAGAAGTATAGAATTAGAATTATATGTTGACTTTGAAACTTCAAAAATTCATTATTTTTTTTAAAAAGTGCTATATGCAGGAAACTGTGCTAAATAATATTATGGACTCAGTTTCCATCTCTACACTCAAGAGTTAATAATTCATCTTGGTAAATGAGATATATACACACAAAAAGACTAGCAAAATACAAAGCATATAAAAATACCAAATGAATTGTAGAGAAAATTCATGCCTCAATAGCCAGATGAGAGAGATATTATCATGGGCAAGAAAAGTGAGAAAGAAGGCACAAAAACTCATGGAATGATAGATTAGATCACATTATGAAAGATCTTGAAGTATAGATTAATAAAGCTGCACTTTCCTTATAGATAATGGGGAGACATTAACACTTTAAATAGGTATGCAATATAAGAGAAGTTGAGATTAAAAAAACTGGGTCAATGTGTACAATCAATTTAAGGTGGCAAAGAATGGCAGAAGGCAGACTGTGAAAAGATAGCTGCAGTATTCTAGACATGAGGGGTGGAGGGACTTAAAACAGAAATATAAAGAGAACATGATGGTTTTATGGAAATAAAAGGAGAAGAATCAGAAGACCAAAGATGACTCCAGAATTTTGAATTGAGAGAATACAAAAGAATGACAGAAATACAAAGTAAATTTCAAACTTTTTTTAAAAGAAAAGATAAAATTTTTATAAGCACTATGCAACAATAACACATGCACCTTACCCTGTTAATTCAGTTTTAAGTATAAATCAGCTACTTTTTTATTTTCACATAATGAAAAGTCAGAGGTTGCATTGAAAGACAAACATAGAGGTAAAGAAGAACATGGGTCCAAGATCAGGGCTTCAGACACAGCTCTGACATTTTTCTGTGACCTTGGACAGGTCGCTGAACTATTATACAGTTTCTTTAATCTAAAATGGGAGTGATAACTGTAGTAAGCTGCTAAGACTATTGTGAAGATTACATTAGATGATGCGTCCTTAACAGAGTGCCTAGCACATCGTAAGAGCTGAATAAAAGACAGCTAGTATCATCATTATTACTGATGTTTTCCCTCTATCTTTTAAGAATGGCAAAGTGATAAGAAGAAAAAATGACCTAAGAATATATGACTATCCCTAAAGAGTTCTCGATTTAATTCAGTAAAATGTCCCCTTTCTCAATAAAGCAGCATCTTGGTGAAAACTGACTAAAACTTTATCAATTGTAATATAAAAATGTGAAAAGCATTTTTATTAGGAAGATGGAAAATTACTGCCTGCTTCTGATTATCCGTGCCAGCTAAAGAGCTTATTGGTGCAGATAATCAAAATCAACAAATAATCTAACCAGCTGGCCCAGGGTGCCACACTTACTCCCTGAGTCAGGAAAATCTGCCATGGCACCAAGTCCAACAGTTAGAAGAGAAATCTCTTGCCAGAAATGTCATGCTCCCACTGGCAGGATAACCCTTTGCCTCACCCAAGTAGGTCAGGGCTGCTTCCTTGGCTGTATAAGTGGCTCAGGGACGAAAGACCAACAACAGTCATAGGCCAACTGAACATTATTCTCAAAGTACACTATTAACCTGCATGTCTACAGTGCAGTTTGATGTAGCCATCCTTTGGCTAAGTAGGCAAAGGCAGGTCCAGATAGCTTTACACCTTACCAAAAGATATACTTTAAGTCATGAATACAATGGCCAGAACCACCAAAGGTAGAAACTGTTAAAAGTGGTTACCTCCAGAGAATAGTGCTAGGGATAGAATATGGGGAAAGGGAGACTTGTTACTGTTCATTTACATCCCTCTACACTGTAGGAAGCACTTTTCTTTATCATGGACATATGCAACTTTATTTGTATTACTAAGTTTTTTTGTCAAAGTAACGCACCTAATTTAAGCCGAATAGTACTAAATGGCTCATAACAAGGAAGAACAGTGCCCTGCTCTGCCATTCATTCATCTCCAAACCTAATCCCCAATGGCACACACTATCGACTCTTCTGATGTTTATCTTCATATTTTCAAATGACAAACATACTGCTATTTCCTGATTTTGCAATGTTAAACTTTGTATATGGACTTCCTACGTTAGGAAAGGTAATGATTTAGGTCTCTTATACCACTCACCCTGCATACCCACCTCATGCTGCCATATAATAGTTTTGGTTAAATCACTAGTCAGTAATCCATTTACATTATAATGATTACAGAAAATTTGTTCATGACTGAGACAAGCAATATCTTCTTCAAATTAATTTTCTTATACACTACTTTATTATTTCTAGAATTGCCTGATTTTTAATAGTTTATTTTTCTAGGTAACTGACATTTTATCCCAGGTATTCAAACAGATCTGTCAAACACCCATCAATAATATTGTTTCAAATAACCAAACACATCAGATAAACTATAAGTTCCTTAAAAATGTTTTTTTCTGTATATATCCTTCTTGGTGCCTCACATCTGCCCTGGTTGATCTCTGTTTTGTGGCAAACCTTTCTCGTGCTCCTTTATAGTTCCCTATTTTCTGGGTCGTAAGTCATCCTGTTTCTCAATTTATTCCTATTTTTGGTTCAAGTATAATCTCCAGGTAGTTTTCATAAGAAAAGGTACATGAAAAACACATTTTTTTAGTATTTGCTTGCCTGAAAATGCTGTTATTCTATGCATACACTCAATAATTTGGCTGGGTATAAAATTTTATTTTGAAATTCATTTTCACTCAGGACCGTTAAGGGACTACTCCATTGTCTTCAAGATTCTAATATTACAATTGAAAAGCCCTATGCCATTCTAATTCCTAATACTTGGTTTATGATTTGCTTTTTTCTTTCTGGAAACTTTTACAATCATGTCTTTTTCTCTGTCATTTTAAAATTTTATGTTGGCCCTTGGAATGAGCCCTTTTAAAATTCTTTGTGCTGAGTGTTCAGTGAGCCCTTTTCAATCTGGAGGCTTGTTTTCTTTAGTTTGAGGATATTTCCTTGTATTACTATTTTAAAATATTTTGATGCCATACATTTTAATATTTCCTCTTCTTGGAACTCCTGGACATTGGTTGTTTGCTTTGTTGGATTGATTATCTAATTTTCTTATATTTTCCATCTCTTTATCTTCTGATTCTAACTTCTGGTAGATTTCCTTGACTTCATCTTCTAAGCCTATTGAATTTAAGAAAAAAATATCTACCATATTTTTCATTTCTATGAACTATTTCTTGTTTCCATTGACCCTTTTAAACAGCATGCTACTTTTATTTTATGGATACAATATCTCATCTATTAATGTTAGAATATATAGTGTTTTAAATGTTCTCTGCTTGTAATATGTTGCCTCAGTTTCCTCCGGTTTCCTTTTATTTTTCTGTTTTTCTGTTTTAGATGTTTCATTATGTTGTAGGTGTTCCTCAAACACATGCTAATACTTTGCTGTCCTTTTATATTTGAGAATGAGGCTGTTAATGAAAATGTGGATGTAATGGTTTGAGAGTAATATGATAGCTGAGATTATTGTTCAGCAACTTTTCACTCCTATCCACCTTCCACTGAGAGTGAAATACACTGTCTCTCCCCATTGACTTTGGGTTTAGGTATATGATTTCATTTGGTCAATGGAATTTGCATGGCTATAATATAAGCAGAAATCATGAATATGTTTATGTAGCAAGGCTTTGCTTTGATGTTCTGGTGATTCTTCATGAGAATAGAATGGCCTAGGTAGCTGCTGCCCCTGCAGCCTAGACAACAGAAAGAATACACGTGGAACAAAACCATACCCACACCACAGCCCAAACAACCTAAAACCTGAAACAGAAATACCCAGTCAAATACAACATAGATCAGCCAAATCTCATTTGATCTGAAGAATCATAAACATGAACATAAATGATTGCTGGTAAAGCCACTGAGTTTTGTCAATATAAAATTATTGACTTTAAAGGAATAAGGAGTATTACAACTATATCACCTTAGATTTTATTTGATCTTTGAAACAACTGCTTGAAACATACATGGCAGGTAACCCTGTTTATACATATAAGAAATTGAGGGTCAAAGACATTAAATAATTGTCCAAAGAAGAATATCCAAGCCTTGAACCAGATCTTCTGACTTTACTGCCTCCTCCACACCATACCTCGAATTATGCAATGGCTCTCAAACTTTTTTTTTTTTTTTAGCAAAATCCATAGTAAGAAATCCATTTTACATCCCAATTTAGAGACACACACACTCTTAGATATACATATACAGATGTAACAAGCACTTCATGAAACAATATTAATCCTTACTATATGTGATGCACTATAATACTCCTATTTCTTCTTATTCTATTCTACTTCTTTAAAAAAATTTCTGGCTTGAATCTAAAAAATTGATTTCACAATCCTACAAATGGAAAAGCATTCTCTACTTCAGATAATTAAAATATATATATTTTTTATAAAAATTAAGTAGAAACAAATAAAGAGTTTCTTTAAGAGAATTTCTATTATGCATTTCTTTTGACTTCCTAAGGAAAAAATATCCAAATAAATGAATGCAAAACCCATTTGAAAAATTATTTATCATCTTAATTCAAAAGGATAACTTTGCTTAGAAAGAAAAAGAAGCATACAGAAACTATTAATAACTCAAGAGTAGTCTTTGCAAATTAGGAGGAAGAACCTGAAGTTTTGAAGCTGACAGATTTTGACAATGTAAATTTATTACTCAGAAACCAATGAATGAATTTGTAGAATATATTATGAAAAGTAAGGTAATACATAACACTGAAAATTGAAGCATAACAACAATCTATCACTTAAAAGGGAAATAATAGTTTCTATCAAGTTCTGTGTGTATAAAAAAATGTACTCATTGGACATTTAGTATTCGCCAGTAGATACTTTTATTAACTTGCAGATATTAAGATTGATTTTATCAAATCATTGATAAAATTTTTTCCTAGAGCTACACTAGCTACCTTTGGCTACTTAAATTTAAGCTAAGTAAAATGGAAAATTTAGTTCCTCGACTGCATTAGTCATAGTATAAATGCTCAATAGCCATGGTAATTGTGGCTACCATATTGGACAGTGCAGATATAAAATATTTTTATTGTCACAGAAAATTCTATTGGATGGCACTGGTATAGAATATAGCACAATCATTTCTAAGACTGACTCTCTAAACTAGACACTTGGGGAACCAGCCTATGTGAATATAAGTAGTAAGTAATTTTAGAAATGGCCAAAAATGATGATCCTCTTTACTGTGGCAGATGTAGAAAACTGCTGATACCATTCTAGAAATTCTTTTCATGGTTATTATTGTTGAGGGCACATAACATTGATTTAATATGTTTTTATTGTGGGCCTAATAGTAACACTGATACCAGCTATCATTTTTGAGTGCTTACCATGTGCCAGGCACTGTCTTAGCATTTTGTATTTTAAAATTTCATTTTGTGTTCATGACAACCTTGTAAAAAGAAGTACCCTATTCCTGCTTTACAGATGAGAAAACTGAGGCTCACAGATGTTAAGCAACTTACATATGATTATACAGTAGCAGAGCTGGGATTCAAAATGAAATCAGTCTGATTTCAAGTCCCATAATCTTTCCACTATACCATATTGTATCCCTAAACAAACCTAGATGTAACAGGTAGTAAAGAAATGACACAGTCTGTTTTCTATAACCTCCCTACAATTTGACATAAATAGAAGACATAAATAACACAGAGACATCAGGAGAAGATATAACTCAGATGACATGGATCAAATATCATACTGCTGAACACGAGGATCTCAATTTGCAAAACTCTGGGCATTGCTCAGTCTGAAGAAGCATTTCTCCATGCAACTTTAGGATTAGTGACTTGAGGAAGTTCCTATGCTTGGATTTGCTTAGCCTCAAGTCCCCCAGTCTGCATCTTTTACAATACGATGAACTCAGCATAAGAATCAATGTGGGACTGGACCTTTCAACCTTCCCAATAAAATATAGAACATTTTTATGAAAGTTTTCAGTTTTCCAATTGCCTCTAATGTGGCTATTGAATCAATCCTTACTCCAAGAAAACACTCTTCAAAGAATTTTAAGAAACTTTTTTTCCTTTACACAATGCTAAGAGAAGTGGCATCAACTGATCACTTAAATTCAGAAGCACTTCCTCAGAGCTAAAGTAGCTCTCAGCCAAACCAAGTGTTCAAAACAGATGAGATAGGACTATGATAGGATAGAAGAGCCTTTCTAAAAGTATGTGCCTAAAGAAGAGAAGAATTTAAGACATTTGATCTCAAGCTGATTCTATTACATTGTGAAAATATAGCAGACTTTTTGGTTAAGCCAAACTTACATCACTGTTCTGTCATGCCAGGAGATTCGGGGGCAAAAATAAGAATCATTGTATCTCTGTCGTCAGTTTACAAAAAATAATTCAGATGATATCGCTACTTTTTTAGATTGGTTTAGTAAATACTTTATGTTTGCTAAACATGGAGAAAGGGCTTGCTTTTAGACCATTCATAGAGGAAGCAGTTTTTTTTCTTTAAATATTGAGGTAACTTTTTTGCACCTAAATCTATCATACTCTTTCAGTGTTCTAAAAGGGCAAAATGTTAACCATGTTCAAGGCATTGTATGCGTACACATTCACACTGTAAACAACATGGAAGATCTCGATCTTTTATGTCTGCAAGTGTTAGGATTTTAGTATTGTTGGCAATATAAATGAACATTAAGATAATCCTGGATGAGGGAAGATCTGAAATAAGGTGTGATTGTTAGAGAGTCATAAAAAAAGAAGTGATACATTTTTCAAATGATGCATTGCAAAAGAGTTGTTAAGGTATTGTGAACATGACTAAGAGTGATTGGGAGAGGCAAGTTCAGTTCACAGATTGAAATGGATAAAGACAACCCAAAATTGTGGTAAAAAGAGGAAAAGTTAAAGAAGACAATGCTGAAATAAATAGAAAATTCTTACAATAATGGAGTGAAATATACAAATCTCCTAATTGTTGACCACACCAGTTATCATCTGTCAATGGTGTGGAGTTTTAAAATTGAGAATAAATTTTGCATTGGTTCAATACCAGAAAATGTATCAATGGCTGAACTATAAATGACGGCCATGAATCATGAGGTTAAGAAAGAATCTACTGCTTCAGAAGCACACCTGCCTCCTGCCCAGGTTGTATCCTTCATCTTCTACCTTGAAGATCCTCTGTTTCTACTCTAGAATTTGATGCTAATGGCCCTCAGGAGATGCAATATCATATCACCCTGCTATGTGGTACATGTCATTCCTGTCCTCACGTCACTATGATCACAGAATCAGATGGTTCACAGTTAATATTACTGCAATAGGACTATATAGTGGGGTTGCAACGTGTAACAGCAAGAGAAAAATGGAAGAAGTGTGGGTAACTCTGCCCACCATTCAACTCAATTGAGTGAACACCTTGGAGTGAATATGAAGAGTGAGCCATGAATCTACTGAGTTCTTGGTCAGTCACAATACGTGTGTACCTCTCAAGGTCTGAACATTCTACCGCATTATGTTTAATTTCATCTAAGAAACAGGGGTGTTTTTCAAACAAAAGCACTCCCAGATACAAGCCAATTTATTTATTTAGTCCCTGTCTGAATAAACAGCAATGGAAGGAAAATATGATATAAGTTAAAATTTTTGAGAAAGTGTATGAATGTCTCCAATGTAGCAGAGTATATGGGTCTAAATGAATATAAAATCAATATATATGTGTCAGTCAGGTGTGCTGGCTCACCCCTATAACCCTAGCACTCTGGGAGGCTGAGGCAGGAGGATAGCTTGAGGTCAGTTCAAGACCAGTCTGAGCAAAAGTGAGACCCTGTCTCTACAAACAACAGAAAAATTAGCCAGGTGTGATGGCATGTGCCTACAGTCCCAGCTACTTGGGAAGCTGAAGCAGGAGAATTGCTTGAGCCCAGGAGTTTGAGGTTGCAGTGAGGTGTGACGCACTCTAGCCTGGGAAACAGAGCAAGAGCCTGCCCCAGAAAGGAAAAAAAAGCAATACACATAAATCCATGTTGACTCTTAAATTATGAACAATTTATGAAATTCTCAAGAGCAATTGTGATAATTTTGATCATATGGAATATTTGCCTTTCAAACTGAATGAGAACATAACCAACCCCCTCCTGAAATGTCACTCTACGGGAATGAAATATATTGAGTTTATTTTAGTAGCAGGATTTATGTCAATAGCTTCACAAATAATTTTTGTTCTATGATTATAAACATTTTAGAGGTTGAAAGGGTCGGTTATACTTTATTATATTTAGTGGGAGGAATTAATTGTTTTTGCTATCATTTGTGAAGATCTTAGGTTTGTCCCCACAAATGTCAAAGGTCTGATGCAACTATAAAGATGTGAAAAGAGCTTCTTAACACCACCTCTTCCTCTCACCCAACTGAGGGTTGACTATATCAGTAATAACTGACTACTGGAAGACTACTAAAATCTGCAAGTAAAAACGCCCCAGGAATGGTGCTCAATCATTTACAAATCCACCTAAATGAATTATCATCGAAGAGAATATTTCCATCACAAAAGCTATGTTAACGGAGTTAATAAACTCAAAATACTTTGGATCTTCGGCAGTTCCTTGTTTTACAAAACTGGTAGTCCTATGGCATTCATTTTGCACATGTTATAAAATGCTGTATTGGGACATTTAAATATGATGGTCTTATAACATTGTGGAGAGAATATAACTAAAAAGACTAATGTAGACCTATATTCCCTTGCTTGGTGTACACATAAAGGGAATCCTTTAATATGCTATAACCACCTTATGTTATAACTTTTAAAACAAAGAAAGGCTAAAAAAAGTTAACATTTGGCTACTTATTTTCTAGAAGGAAATTTATGTCAGCAATATACTTGGCATTCCAATTTAATAAAAGAAGAAATCATTTTCCACTTACAATGTTAATATATAAGATTAACTTTATATACATGTATATTTATATATATTTAAATATACACATATATTTTATAATATATGATAATACATTTTTATCTATGCACATATATATTAAATATATGTAGTATATTCAAATTAACTTCTAATGCTATATAATAAAATAGCCCTTGGGATATTAGTTAAAAAAAGAGCTGAGAAGAAACTGACTCCTTCCATTCTTCCCTGAGAATGAGCCATGATCCTCTGGCAGAGAGACAGCAGATGGGGGCTGGTGAAGATAACCCCACTGTTTCTGGGGTAAGAGTCACCAATGCAAAGGAGTCTTTGACCTGTGTTTGCTACCAAATTAGCATAATTCTTTTAAAAATTTTTATAGCAACTCGCAATTTACTTCATGTCAAAAAACAATAAAAAGTTACACCTAACCCTGACCTAATCTTTGTGAAGGCACTTCAAAAGTATTTTTCTTGCTACAATAACCACATTCAAAAGAAAAATAAACCTGGAGTTGCTTCTCTCAAAATGAACTGCAATAAAAACAAGAAGATCTCTTTTCCACATTTAAAAAGAGTGGTCTTTTCAAAGGCTAAGAAATTGTTTAATATACTTTTCTCTCTTATTAAAGAAGAACAATATAGTAACTACAAGAGCTGGTAGATAGAAGAATTATCAAAGAAAAATAATCTATAAATAGTTACCCCAAACACAGGAAAACATATCATATAATAAATGCAATAAACATATAATAAATGGAATGCTTATTACAGTTGTTGAATTTTATCATCATTTGCAAACAGTTTTATTACCAGCTAAGAAAAATCACCCAAAGCAAAAGTAAAATATAATAAATTTATTCCCATTTAAGCAAGAAAATTTAGTCCCTTAAACAATTCCTTTCCAAGCCCTCAATTCAACAAAATAAATATTTTTGAGTACATACTATGTGCCAGACATTATACACACACACACATATATATAATCCACATGGCCAGATAATTTTATACTTATATATACATATACATATATACATACACCTACACATATACACACATACACTATAAATGTATAATATCCAATCTATTTCATTCTTCTCCTCATTGGCTTTCTTATCCTTCATAACTTTTAAAATATAAACTGATTCCCTACCACTTTGATAAAAAAGCAAGTCCAATGATTCATCTAATTTTCTTTTATATTTATTTATTTATTTTTGAGGAAGGAGATGGGGGGAGGGAAGGAAGGAGCAATTCATCTAATTTATCACATTATTTCCCCCTCAAATTTATAATCATCTAGGCTATAGTAAATAACAGAAATTATTATAATACTCTTATTTAGTTCTTGTAAAAATTTATAGCAGGAAAGGTCTTATAACCATTAATCTTAAGGCTCCAGGATTCATGTTAAATGAAGTCTAACCATCTTGTTCACATTACGTTATTCTATTCTGGAATAATTTTTTTCATTTTATGTCTGTATAATAAAGCTATTATTAATATTTTCCAATAGAACAATTCAATTGAAAATATATCAAAATATAAAACAACTTTGGCCACATTGCCTACTACTAATTACAGTGTTGGTGCTACGGCAGCATTTCCTCTGTGTAGAAATATGACTGAACACCAATAAGAAACGAGACTAAATATAAAAACCACACTAAAACAATCCTAATAAAAGAGAGATTGAAAAGCATTTTCATGTAAGGTAAAGATGTTTTCACCATATATAAAAAATAAAATAAATTTAAATTAACTGAAAATATTATTCCTAAAGTTATAACTAATTTTGTCTTAGAAAAACTTTATAATTTAAACATATGAAGTTTATTATTTATTTTCGGTTTAGAAAATACATTTTTTAGTATTAAATGTGTCTACAATGCTTTCAAGTTCTCCTTATGAGACTGGAAATATTTAAAATATAACAAGGATACTATTCATAATCCTAAATTAAATAAATAGTTTTTGAAACAGTTTGTTCAAAATTGACACTATTTTCTTAAATGAAGAGCAGCCTAAAGGTCATTGCAACATGGAATTTTTAACAATCTCCTATATTTTCCACTTAAGCTTCAAATGTAATATTTTCACAGATATTATATATATGTAGGTATACTTTTCAAAGCCAAAAAGTTTTTAGTGTAGATATAAAAGTACTGACAACTATGAAATCGCAATTTCCAAAGTTTTAGATAGTCTGCTAGTACTCCAATAGTAGCATAATTTTACAGTAATAGCTATTAAAAGTTATTGTGTGAACCCATTTATTCTCAACTAGAACAATAGGCAATTTTGGCAAAACTATTCTGTCTCTTATATAGTGCACAAATTTTTATTCCTTTTCTACTACCACAAATTAAAACTCTTATACTCAATATTACTTTTATAGGAGTTGTCTGAAAGATAATCAGTTAAATCTTCTGATTCCTAAAGGGAATATACGAGGAAACTTATGCCTTATTTTGTAACTAACTTTCAAGACTTCAATGTACATTTTTTTAATTTAGCAAATACAATTCCTCTTCCATAAATATTGTGCTGGTTATATTTTTTTCTGAAGTGTGCGCCCATCTAAAATGTCCAAAAACGTTTGGGAGTAAACTCCCCTGCGTATTTCAAGATTTTCTTTGTTTAAAAAAAAAAACACAGGCCATAGAGTTAGAGACAGGTGACACCTTAGTTACCATCACAATCTATCCCCTCACTTTGCAGATGAGCACACTGGAACTGGTGACATTAAACTGCTCACTGAAGCCCACCCAACTGTATGCTAGAACCCAGGCTCCAGACTCTTCGCCGATACCCATTTCCCTTCAAATGTGGAATGATGCCAAACCACGATGCTAACTCAGTTACAAGCATAAATGAGCTTCTAGTGGCAATAATTAATTTTTAAATGCAATAAAGAAAACACATCATCTGTTTCTCCTCTGACAACTGTTATTCAACAAGAAGTTTTTCTTTATACTCTGTATATTCTCTGGTTAGTTACATTCTGTCAATCTTTGACAATCAGAACAAATTTAAGAGTCAGACTCCTTTTTTTATAACTAGCATCCTAACAACACATATATTATCTCTTAATTTAGAGGAAAAAATACATCTTCTTAGGTTCGATATTTATAAATATTACTGTTTGGTACAGGTGCTGAGGCAAAATAAAATATCTTTCTTTTCTCAAACCAAGAAAACTCAAACATTTGTATCCATTCAAGATCTCCCAGCCTTTCACTTCAAACTGAACGATTTTATTTTACAGGAAATCGTATTTCGATTTTTCACTAAATCAACTTCAAACAACTGAGAAAAGTAAACCTCATCTATGCAGTCTGGATCACTCAACAATATAAACAATGGAATACACCTCCTCTTCTTCCCTATACAAATTTACTGGACCTCTCTGAGGTCACCTCTGTTTCTACCTTCCTACCCAGTTTCTGTTCCTCCTTGGTGTACCTGACTACAAAGAATATCAACATCAATGCTCTGACTCTAAAGTCCTAAAGAAAGTAGGAGAGGTAGAGAATTAGTAAAAGTATTCCTAAAGCATTCACATCTACAGGCTGTTACCTAACATAACAAGCCTTATGCTTGGATTCAAAATATTCCAACCACCTAAACAGCATGTCTGTGTTCAACTTACCTCTTAGCTGTTACTCTGCTCGTTGGTAACACAAAATGGTTCCTCCTCCACTGGCAAACTGGACAATTTAACCTTATTTTGTTAGAAGGTTTTTACCAAAATTAATGAGATGTTCTTATGTGAAGAGGAAACAGCAAATTTTAACAACAAAACTAGGTTTATTTATAGAGACATAACTGATTGAAAAAAAATCCTTCTGTACTGAGACATGATGTACGTGATCTCACCTTATGGGGAGTTTTTAGAAAATTCACTTTAGCTGTGGGTTATATAAATATTTCTGTAAAATTCTATTTGAGGAACTTAAGAATTTATTGTACTTCATTTTAACTCAAAAATAACCTATATTTTCTAATTAATTTTAGCAAGCAGCTCCCAAATGTGAAATAGATGCTTTAGTTAATAAATATTTGAGTGTAGTTCTTTTAAATTAACAGCCTCCCCATACAAAGGAGTAAATTCATCTCTTCAATTTATTGACCATCTATTCAATCCTAACTGTCCTATGCATGTATGTAGCTTTTCATAGTTTAGAAAACACTTCCATATATATTACTGAATTTATATGCTGCGACAACTAGAAAACTAACATAATTCTTGCTTTCACTCATTTTCATTAAAAAAAAGGCATAGAACAGATAGATATATGGTAATGATTAGCAGAGAACACTTTTAAATGGGAAGTAGGTCAATAGAATGAATAGAAGAAATCTGAAAACATGATTTTTATAGACTCTGATTATTCAAATTTCCAATTTAGCCCATTTATCCAGATTATTTAGATGAACAAATTGGAATTTCAGGCAAGCCCATTTCAATTCTCCCCCTCCATTGGGAGTTTCCCAACATAGGTTTAAATCCTGCCAACTACAAATCTGCTCCATATTTACAGAGGCACTTTGATTTCTTAGTCATCCATGCCTAATTTCTTCATTATCTGCCATCAATGTAAGCTTCTCTCACATGGCTCAAATGGTACCTAAGCACACTACTTATACATAGTAGGTATAAAAATAAATGTTTTTTGATTTGACTATTAATAAAATTATTTTGTAGAAGAAAAATGGTCTGGTTTTTTTTAAACAGGAAAACAAACATGTCTGGTTCTTCAACATCAGTTAAAACAAAGCAAATGGAATGGCAGTCCCCAACCTTTTTGGCACCAGGGACTGGTTTCATGGAAGACAATTTTTCCATGGACGAGGGTTGGCGGAGAGGGTTGGGAGGTCAGGGAGGCAGAGGAGCTCTGCGGCCTGGTCAGCATGGATCTGCGGCCTGAGGGCTGGGAACCGCAGATATGGAAGACAGAACAGAAAATATCAAGCTATAAAGAGGTCTTACAGCTGCAGATCATAGGACTTGGTGATGCTCTTTGTGCTATACTGTTTAAATCACTGACTTTAATGAGGACACCACTGATGTACTGATCAAATTTGCTTGTGACACAAACCTGAGATGAATAATTTTTTATGGCGATATGTCATAAACAGAATTCAAAAGGGTTCAGACAAGCTGACACAATAGGCCCGAACCAAAATGAGCACGTTTCTGAGAGGTAAATGCAAATATCTATATTTACTGTCCAATTGTAGGTCAGCAGATATGTGCCATTTTTAGGATTTTAATTGAATTTAAGCTCAATAAGAATTCACAATGATTCATATTTGATAAATAATAACCCAAACAACAACTGGCTCTGAAGGTAGATTCACATAATCTTAGCTGATAGCCCCACTTCTATGCACTGGTCAGAAATATCATATTCAGTTATCATCATGACTCTGGAAAGGAACTAGATAAAATGGAACACAGGAGAGAGAGAAATGAGGATGGAGAACTTGAATAAGAATCGTAACATTAGTAAAATAATAGTTATTAACATTTACTAAACAATTATTTTATGTCATGCATTATGCTATGAGGTTAACATAGAATACCTCAAACTTGACACAACTCTATAAAGCAGGAATTGTTATCTATCCTCGTTTTACAGAGAAGAACACCGAGGCTTGAACATATGAAATAACTTGTTCAAGTTCACCAGGTAGTAGGTAGTAAAATGAGAATTTCCCTTCAGGCAGTCTACTTTCAGAGCTTGAACTCTTGGCCACCTATTCACCTACCTGTCTATCCAGTTACTACGACCCTAACTGCATGCTAGACACTGGAGCACTGGATACCAAAGTGAATAAGACAGTTAAGTCCGGGCCCTCAAATAACTTGCATTCCAGTGGAAGAGACAGATTTTTAAAAGTAAACAAATTAATTGGGCTGGGCGTGGTGGCCTCACGCTTGTAATCTTAGCACTCTGGGAGGCCGAGGCAGCAGGATCATTTGAGCTCAGGAGTTCGAGACCAGCCTGAGCAAGAGCGAGACCCCGTCTCTACTAAAAATAGAAAGAAATTAGCTGGACAACTAAAAATATATAGAAAAAATTAGCTGGGCATGGTGGCGCATGTCTGTAGTCCCAGCTACTTGGGAGGCTGAGGCAGAAGGATTGCTTGAGCCCAGGAGTTTGAGGTTGCTGTGAGCTAGGCTGACGCCACGGTACTCTAGCCCAGGCAGCAGAGTGAGTCTCTGTCTCAAAAAAAAAAAAAAAAAAAAAAAAAAAAAAAAAAAAAAAAAAAAAAAAAAAAAAAAAAAAAAAACAAAAAAAACAAATAATTGATACAATAAAAAATTATAGTAAGTGACATGAAGGAAAGAAACAAGGTACTATGAGAGAATAACAGAGGTGGAACATATGTTAGGAAAGTAGAGACATTGAAGTGGAAACCAACAGAAAGAGAAAGAGCTGGTTAAGCAAAGGAAGAGTGTGGAAGATAGAAGGTACATATACACCTACCTACATACAAGGTAGATGTTTGTCCAAAGGCCCTGGCATGTCTGAGAAGTTAAAGGAAAACCACCATGGAGGCTCCAGTGAATAGAAACAGAGGAAGAGTGGGTGAGAGAGGGTGGAATGACATGAGTGGGCAGATTATACGGGGCCTTGTAAACTATGGAAAGGAATTTGGATTTGCATTTCTAAATACAAATGGGAAGCCATTCCAAGTTGTTAAATGGAAGAACAATGCAATTCAATTCATGTTTTGCTTTTGCTAACGTGTCAAGTATGGACTAAAGAGGATATGCCTCCATGAAGCTAACATTGTGATGAGGGAAGACAGAGTATAAACGAAGTAAATGAGCAAAATATGGAGCAAAATAAAGCAGAAAGGGGATAGGAATACTGGGGAAATGGTGTACGAACCCCTGGATGGTTTCACTCAGAAGAGTGACAAGCTCTGACACGGGTTTAATAGGATCCTTCTGGCTCTTATGCTGTGAAGGGGCTAAATGGGAGAAGCAGGGAGCAGGGAGGCCAGTGTAGAGACTGTTGCAATAACACAGTGACGATGACAGTACCTTAAACTCAATGGTAGCAGTGGATATACATGAAGAAGACATATGGATAGCAAATAAGCACCTCAAAAGCTATTTAATGTCATTCATCACTAGGGACATGACAATTAAACCACAATGAGATACCATTACACACTTATTAGAATGGCTAAATACAAAAAAGACTGATCAAACATCCTCAACAAATATAATTGGTAAAATATGAATATCATTACACAAGAAGTTATTTTCATCCTGATTGTAAAACTTTCTGCCTGATATAGCACAACAAAGATTAAACTAGGAGTTACATCTGACATCTAGTTTAGGTACTATTACTAATTGTTTAAAGCTCATTCTTTATCTCACTATGCACTCACTCAATCATTCATTCAATCAACAGATAAATATTTGGGATAGGCCTTCTCTGTTCCGAGTATTGGAGATACAATGAAGAGTGAGAATGGACCCTGACTTCAAGTACTTTACAGCCACTTCTGGGAGGTTAATTCAGTTTTCTGGGGCTCTGTCTTTCCCTCCTCATCTGTCTCACCTCCTTTTGTCCTCACGGTATACACGGAACAGTACCTCGGCTGATTCCGTCCCTTTGCTACCCTCTCTCTGCTCCCTCCAGACTAAGTTAAAATATGACTTTTATGATGGTAGAATATTTTTTCTTAATTAACAGCTTTATTGACATAATTCACACACCACAAAATTCATCCATTTAAAGTATACAAATGAATGGTTTTTAGTATAATCAATCATCACAATCAATTTTAGAACATTTTTTCACTCCAAAAGAAACCTTGTACCCATTAACAGTCACTCCCATTTGCCCCAACCCCCTCAGCCCCAGGAAATCACTAATGTTTCTGTTTTGATAGATTTGCCTATTCTGGATGTTTCATATAAATAATAGAATCATACAATATGTGGCCTCTTGTGACTGGCCTCTTTTGCTTAGCATACTGTTTTCAAGCATACACCTTGAAAGGTGTAGTATGTATCAGTATGTATCATCTATGCTGTAGTATGTATCAGTACTTCATTCTTTTTTATTGCGGTCTGTTATACACACACACACGCCACATTTTTTTTATCCATTCATCGGTTGATACACATTTGGGTTAGTTGCTAGTTTTTGGCTCTCATGAATAATGCTGCTATGAAAATTCTTGTACAGGTTTTTGCGTGGGCATGTTTTCATTTATCTCGGGTATATACCCATGAGTGGAATTGCTAGGATCATATGATAATTCAATGTTGAACATTTTGAGAAACTGCCTGTTTTCCACACTGTACTGCTTTACAAGGTTACCAGCAATGTATGGGGGTTCCAATTTCTGCACATCCTTGCTAACACTTGTTATTATCTATCTTTTTTATTATAGTCATCCTAGTAGGTGTGAAGTGGTATTTCATTTTGGTTTTGGTTTGCATTTCCCTATGATATTGAGCATCTTTTCATGTGCTTATTCACCATTTGTATATCTTCTTTGAAAAAATATCTGTTCAGATCTTTTCCCATTTTAAAATTGAAGTGTCTTTTTACTATTAATTTTTTTTTAAGACAGGGTCTCTCTGTCGCCTGGGCTAGCGTGCAGCAGTGTCATCATAGCTCATTGCAACCTCAAACTCCTAGGCTCAAGCAATCCTCCTGCCTCAGCCTTCTCAGGTAGCTGGGACTACAGGTGTGCACCACCACGCCCTGCTAATTCTTCTATTTTTTGTAGAGATGGGGTCTCACTCAGGCTGTTCTCGAACTCCTAGCCTTAAGTGCTCCTCCTGCCTCAGATTTCCAGAGTGCTAGGATTACAGGCATGGGCACTGTGCCCGGACTTTTTACTATTAAATTTTAAGTGTACTTTTTATATCCTAGATACAAGTCCCTTATCAGATACATGACTTACAAAAATTTTTCTCCCATTCCGTGGGCGGTCTTTTTTTTTTTTTTTTTTCCCTGAGACAAGGTCTTGCTCTGTTGCCCGGGCTAGAGTGCAGTGGTGTCATCATGGCTCACTGCAACCTCACACTCCTGGGTTTAAGTGATCCCCCTGCCTCAGCCTCCTGAGTAGCTGGGAATACAGGCACACGGCACCATGCTTGGCTAATTTTTTCTATTTTTGGTAGAGATGGGGTCTCACTCTTGCTCAGGCTGGTCTCGAATCTCTGAGCTCAAGCGATCCTCCTGCCTCGGCCTCTCAGAGTGCTAGCATTACAGGCACGAACCACCATGCCCGGCCCCTGTGGGCTGTCTTCACACTTTCTTGATAGTGTTCTTTGAAGCTCAAAAATTTTTAATTTTGATGATGTTCAATTTATCTATTTTCTTCTATCGTTCCTTGTGTTTTTGGTGTCATATCTAAGAAACCATTACCTAATCCAAGGTCATGAAGGTTTATGCCTATGTTTTCTTCTAAGAGTTTTGTAATTCAGCTCTTACATTTAGGTCTTTCATCCATTTGAGTTCATTTTTCTCTATGGTATAAGACAGAAACCCAATGTTATTCTTTTATATGTGGGTGTCCAGTTTTCCCAGCACCATTTGTTGAAAAGACTGTTCTTTCCCTATTGAATTTTCTTACTATCCTTGTTGAAAATCAACTGACTGTAAATGTGCAGAATCTTTCTGGACCTTCTCCCACCACAGTAGGTCACTCCCTCCCACCACTGAGCCCTCATCACATTTAACTTCCTTACCAGACTATAAGAGTCGTAAGAGCAGTAAATATATTTTATTTTTCATTGCAACCCCTGTGCCCTTACGTTTCTGACACATAATAGGTTATCAATAACTATTAGCTAAATAAATATATGCATAGAAATAAAGTGATTACTCTCAGCTCACTCACAGTCTAATTATGTACAAAATGAATGGGGAGGACTTAAGTCATTAAAGTCTTTTGGGCTTTTGGTACCCACCAAGCCATTGCTTTTTATTATATCTGAGCCCTTCCCTTTGATCCTCTGTATGTGGCCATTGAAATAAGAAAGACTAAAGATAAATGTTGCCTTCATAAATTTTATTGCCGTGTGTTTAAAGAGCATCTTCTGAAAAATGCCAAGCTACATGAAGTTATTTTTAACAATTAGCAATGGTTATAGGGGAGAAGGGGGTTATCAAACCATACTTTTTTTTTCCAAATAATATTTTTAATATATTCTTATTATGCAGAAGTTAATATGATGGTTTATTATAACATATTGAAAAGAATAATCCTCTTCTCAAAAAAGCAAAGTAATGATATTTGAACCTAATGGGGGAAAAACATCTTTATATAGGAAATAACAATTAGGCAGATGGACTTTATCAAATGAGAACGAGAAGCCTGAAAGGGTTATGACAATTTCTCAGTAACCAGGAAACACTTCAGTTTTGCAAGCCTTAAATTGATGATTATACTGATATCCAATAAGATACATGTAGTTGTGGAAAACGGTATATTTTTACATGCAATTAATTACACTTCAAGCCATACTTTTAAAAAAACATTATTGTCGTTCCCTTCTGAAAATACTGATGCATTATACTGATGGATCTGTGCTAATGTTTTCCTACTCTGAGTTATGGTTTAATGTGTGGCTGTGTAAATAGAGGCAAAAGCTCAATTTTTCTTAGTGCAAATGCCTTTAGAATGTATTCTAAAATATTTCCCATTTTCTCTTCCTATAATACTTTTCTTTTCTTCTACTCTTTTTTTCTCCTATTGCTTTTATAGCTAGGACAATTCTGGAATCCTTTTGCTTTCCTGGTCACTGAGGTAAGTCTGAGGTATGCTAAATTCAGCATTCAGATACTTCAGGCTCTGCTCCAGAAAAATCATCAGTAAGTCACACCCAGTTTATAAATTAGTAAGATATATAGAAAGATATAGATCCACATATAGGTTTCAAAATACAGATATAAATAGATACTTGATCCATTCATTAGTCTGTGGTGCCTCCTCCTTTAAAGTAAATCATGTTTGCCTCTTGTTATATAAACCCTTATATGGCCTAAATCCCTGTACATATAGTGGACCTTCAGTAAATGAGGGAAGAAACATTGACCCTCTGACAGTCTTATTATTCTATGATAAACTAAGTTGTAGAGACAAGTTGAAAATGATACCCTAAAATTTCTAATGCAAACTAGGATATGACACTCACCTCCAAGTATAAGTGAATTCAGATTTCTAAGCAGAAAATAAGAGTCCAATAGTAAAGATACCACTTGCAATGGTGGGACAATATTCAAATAGAACAATTCTTCCTCTTCCATCCTCTTAAGATCTCCCTAAAAGTTTATTTTTACCTCCCCTTTTTCCTTGGCTGCCACTCTCTCTAAAAAGAAAAAAAAAACACGAGCATTCCCTTGTATTTTAATGGGAACTTTCAATGACAGCTTGACTCATGAAGACAGGTTAATGCTACTTGCATGATTTATTACCATGGAGAAAGAGATGATATCAGAACTTCAGTTGTAAGTAAAAAGATTCTATTGAAGGAAGTATTTTCCATTCCCCAAGGGAACTACAGAAATTCTCAGGGATGGCAGAAGGCAGGCCAGAAATAAAGACCCTGCAGCTTTCTTGTCTTTTGCCTAAATGTTATTACAGTACAGCTAATCCACTTAAGTACAGATGTTAAAAAGGGTTAAATTAACTTGACCATCTGTTAAGAAGAGTAATATGAAAATCTAAACACCTTGCAACTTATTAACAATCATGAGCAGCCTAGAGTTACATCTAGAATAGCTGTCTAGGGCAGTCTGCCCCACACTGGACTCCAGTGAGGGTCAGAGAAATATGCTGGAGATCTGTGAAATCTCTTCAGAGAATTTAAAAATTTTTAGTTTGCATTTTGATGATTTAAAAAAAAACCTCCAAAACCAAAAACTTAATATGATCATATTCTGGGTCACCTGTGTCCCAAACTGCCACAGCATTTCATTCCATAGCTGCATTTATGAGGGCACCAAGCGGAAACAGAAAGTGAAAGCATTAACTATTAATTGCTGTGTTTCTCAAACAGGCATCCACCAGTGTATTCCCAATGATCATGAGTTCACACACAGAAGAAACTCTGGCCAAGGATATTTAATTTCACAGGTTTTGTAAAAGCTGGCTACTCCCCCAAAATACTACCTTTGACAGTTTGCTGGTGCCTAAAACCTTTCCAGTAGAACTGAAATTTTAATTCACAGTGGGGCTTTAATCCTTATTGCAAATTAAATGATGTCTGTCTTGTAATTAAATTCAACTGTTTAAAAGGCTAGACATTTTAGTGTTCTATTACTAATCATAATGAAAATACCTAAAATTGCTGAAGACAGTAAAAATTCATTTTTATAATCTTAACATTAGTGTCATTTTTATAAAATGAAAGTGAATAACTGGAAAATATGGAATGAAATGTGAAGCTCCATATAATTTTTATTGATTTTATAATAATTCAGAATTAAGAGGGACAGAGAAACATTCCCTATGTTTTGAGAAATACAAGAATTTAGAGCTAGAGAAAACCTTAGCTATCACTTATCCAAGCTTCTCACTGCACGGGAAAGAAACTGAGGATCTCAGAGGTTTGCTCAGGAAATTAGCTGAAAAGCCAAATCAAGAAGTCAAGTCTTTGTACTCACGGTCCTTAGGTAAAGTAGTACCCTGTGTGCTCTGTTTCACCTTTCATCAAAAGTCACGTGATAATCCCCCATAAATCAGTAAGATAAATGTAAATTCTTTATTTCTAGGAAACTAATCTTAACTTGACTCTAACACTATTAATAAAGTGACATTTTATCCTACCTTATGCGAAATTTGAAAATCTTGAAAATTTTCCATTACATAGAAAATACTACAAAGGAAATGAAAAATATATGCAAACATTCCCAAAATATGACTTCTGTGCCTGACTGCAGGGCATGCAGTATGTTATAAGTAGGCAATTATACTGGGATTCTGAGAGTTACAGAAGCTCATTTTCTTTGGGCAATCTATTATAACAGAGAAGTAGCACTTGAAATATTGAGGTCAGTTATATAAAAATGCTATGGAATCAAAACACACATATGTTGAATGTATCCTCCTTTCTCACCCCTGTTCCTTTGCTCAAACTGCCATGTTGGACCTTCTAACCAAACGCCTTCCTCTCCTATCCATGCTGGGCGACATCCCACCCACCCTACAAGAATGTCGTCTTTCCCTCTTCTAAATCCCCACACTTTCGTAGCTTGCGGATAGCTACTATGTTCTCTTTGACATATGTTTATTTGCATACCTGTCTTCCATACTCCTTTTTGACAAAAATTCATTGTAGGTCAGTACAGTGACACAGCATACAGTTATTGAATTAAAACAACAAGTTCAGGACAAAATTTGTAATAGTAGCTGCTTTCTTCAAAATCTGACAAACTATCATTTTCCTTTAAAAGTATATATGTAAATGGCCATATTAAAGTGATCGCTATGGGGAATAAGGAGCAACACAGAAAAATGCTTACATAATGTTAAGTGAAAAAAGCCAAAATTATATCTAGGCTATTTTTACTACTTGCAAATATTATATATGCATATGGACAAAAAGTGGAAGGTAAAACAGAATAATGAAAACAATTTGCTCTGTTGGGTGATGGAATTATTGGCTTCTGCTAATGTGCTTATGTTTATACAATAAACATTGTTTAAAAGTGTATACACATGTAGTAATTAGTAATATTCATACTGGATATTGGTACTAATATTTCTAGACTGTTAAAAAAAAAAGCATATGTAGCTGTCTTATGTCTAATGCCTCTCAGCTTGCTAGCCTGCACGGACATGTTCAAAGAACTGCTTCCACCTGGTAGCTACCAGAACTGCAGACATGGTACCTGAGAAGACACTTTGCAAAGCTGGCAGGTTGTCCTGGTGAATCAACTTTTAGAGTTAAAATAAGCATGTGAAAAATTTTTAAAGAACCAAAATATGTATCATTTCCTGAAAATGAAAATACAGAAAAAATTATATTTCTTTAGGACTAGTAGCAGATGAGCCTTATGAGTTTCTTAAAACACAAAAATATTCCTTGAATTCCATTTACACTTTTATATTCCTATCCAAATATCCAAATGCAAACATGTATTTCTAAATGTTTATCCCATAAGGCATATTATTTCTAAGAGAGCTTGTTTTATTTCCTATTTGTACCCTTATCTTTTAAATAGCCCTAAATTGCTATTTTCAGATATATTGTTTCTGCTTACACATTTGATTTTTTAAAATAATTGCAGAGAATAGCATTGTCATCTTTGTTGGAAAATCAAATGACAAGTAAAAATTAATAGGCTCTTTTTTGAGCATATGAAGTTAATTCACAGTGTTTCTATGAATGAAGTATATATATACTGCACCAGAAAACAACTGCCCAAATCGTTAGCAAAGTTAATAAATGCTAAATGCCCCAAGGATCTCTGACTTGTTATTACTCACTGGATTGGTTTGGAACTGTTCCTTTATGCCAAAATATTGAATTTACTTTTTACTGCTAATTTTGTGACTTTACCAACATAAGGAAGATTTAAAATGAAGAAAGTAATCTGGCATGGTGTTTTAGAAAAATAATAAGTTCAATCAATAACTGAAGACTTATTAAATGGAGATATTTTAAATTATTTGCATAATCCAATAAATCCTATTTGTCTCATCCAAGCATCGCCCAGGACAAGAACAAAAGAGCCTGATTTATTAGACGTATGCAAGGCTGAAGAATTTTCTCAGAATTCTTGGTTAGGCTGTGATAAGAACACAAATTTATCTAAGTATGCTGAACAATGCTTTAGGGCATACTTAGAGAAGAGACTATAAAAAAAGCTCTATTGCATCACACACATGGAACCAGATTCTCCCTCTCATGGGCTGTAGCCAGCATGAAGTTCACACTACATTAATTTGCACTTGTCGATATGCTGCTTTGCAAGTATTCTTAAGTCATGTTCAAATGTGTACTCTGACTCCTCAACTAGAATATAAACTCCCTAAGGGCAGGACCTGGGTCTTCTAGTTATTACCCTCACAGAGTCTAGTATGCTGGTCTGGGAAATCCAACCCCTTAGGAACTGCTGTTGCCTTAGTGAGGAGCAGGGGCGGGAAAGTGCTAAGCCTACAGCACTGAAAGAGGGTGTGAAGAACACTGGAGAGCAACTCTGTCATCACCAGGACCAAGTGATTACATGTGCCAAAGGCGTGCCCAAATGGCCCCTCTCCCAGTCATTTTTTAGAGAAAGAAGTGAGACTGCAGGTGGTAGTTGGATAAGTCTCTGAAGTCTGGCTCTCGAGAAGTCATCCATTATCTTAGCATATTCCCCAAAAGCCTTCTGAAGAGTGCACATAGCTTTACAGACATAAAGCAGAGAATAGAACCGAACAGGATTTTACTTTAATCTGTAGGTGCTAGGTCTCAAGCAGAAAAGACTAACACTGCTGTTATCCACTTTTAACAGACACAACGCTGTATTTCTAGGACATTTCCAGAATCAAATAGGAGACAGTGGACCTCAGAGGTCCATTAGCTGGGTCTTCAGGTAAATCATCCTGCTGCTACTATTTTAAACTAAAAATTTCAGGGAGAAAATTCCACGGTCTGTTGCAGAAATCTATTTCAATTTTCTTACTGTCAGAAAATTCTCATTTCAGGCTATTGTGATTTCTAGTTGCTGTAATTAGATTGCTTTGTTCTTGTTCTTTCCATATTGAAGATTCAAATTAGGTGTTTAACTTTCTCCTTGAACTAATCTGTCAAATCCTTGAAGACAGAAAAGCAATATTTCAGTCTTCCTTAAGTAAAAAAGTGCAATTATTCAAAACTTTTCTTTACTGCTTTTATATTTCTCTGGCATTGAACAGGACAGACTTTTAGGACTTGCAGGGCTTCCTCTCATATTTACACAAAGCCATACAAAATAGATACACTTCTTCCAACAGTCTGATCAAGTCAATTGAATTTAGGAAAAATAATTCCTGCCTCAATACACTCCATGCTTAATGTTAGTATTCAAGTTCAGAATCATACTGCTGTAGATATGAGAAACCTTCAAATCTTTTTCTGCCTTACTTTTTCTAGCCAAAATGTTCTGATCTATTTCTTTTGTATGTGTGCTCCACCCTAAATATTCATTTAGGTTACTTCATCAAGGTCATTTTGAACTTCAATGCTTCCTACTCGATAGTAGCCACAATTGCAAAGTTATAACTTATACAATACTGGTACAAAAAGCTTTCTGTATCAGTCTTCTTATCTCTGAACAATAAAATTGATTCCAACCTAAAAACAAAATTGTAAATATAAAATAATACTGTATTTATACTACCATCCAAGTCATTATCATTATTATTATTAAGCCATGCACCACTAATAAGACACTGACAAGACAGCCAGTGATATATTCACTTGGCAATGCCATTAGATGATTAAAAGACCAAGGATGTGGCACTTTTGTTGTACTGAAAAATACTCAAAAACCATTACGTTATAATTTAAGATTGATGGATCTTTAAACAAAAAGCTGTACATTCGAGTAAGGCAGAGGAAACTTTAAAAATACAGGTGTATTTCTATACACTGGGTAGGGTTTAGCAAGCTTTTTCTATAAAGAGTCAGGTGGTAAAGATTTCAGGTTTTGTGGGTTATATGGTCTCTGCCACAACTCCTCAACTCCGTTGTTGTTAACAGGAAAGCAGCAACAGGCAATATATAAACAAATGGGTATGGCTGTGTTCTAATAAAACTTTATTTGCCAGATTTGGCCGACGGACTGTAGTTGGCTAACCCCTCTTTTATGGATATAGGGTACATGGGCACATTGAATATGCCTACATATCTATATATGTAAGTGGGGTGCATATGTGTGTTAGCACAGCAAATCTCTGTTTGCCTGTCCCCACAGTCATGGCAGTTTCACAGGCACATGATCAGTGGAGTCACACAGGTGGTGTTTAGAAAGCACTTGCAATTTAAAGCTCTGTGGTCAATGTCATGAAATTCTTAATGATTCTATCTTGGGATTTGTGTTTTGTAAGTGCAGTCTGATAGACCCATGGAGCCTGGTGTTGTCTTTCCACTGCCTCACTGCAGCCTTGGGGCAGTTCTCAGAAATGTGTTCCCCTCCAGCTGCCTCTTTCCTGACACTGCCTTGCTACTGTTGCCACCTTCCACCCAGGGTGGGACCAGGTCATGTCAGCAGGAGAGGTGTGTGTTCTGCTGTTGTCCTTTGCTTCAGGCAGGATCCTGGACATGAGTCTAGGGAGGGGGGGGTTGATTGTACTTATCCCTGGCATCTCAGGGCAGGACATAGGAGGTGACCATCCCCGCCCCAAGCTGGCAGCACCACAGCACATTCAGTGGACTCAGCGTGGAGCCTCTTGTCCACCCCTGATCCAGGTACCAAGTGTGTTCCAGTGTGGAGGTTGCAATCTCTTGGGGATTGCCTGTCTGACCTCCTTGGGATGGGGGAGAATGACCCCCCCACTTCACGCTGGGGCATAGTATGTGCACACCCAGTCATGGGGCACCTGTGGGATCTGCACTCCCCGATAAGTATCCTTGTGCTGGAGGAGGCCTGACGCCAAAGAGCAAATAAAAAACACTACGACCCGTCTGGGGTAGGGGGGACAGCCAGACAGCCAGACAGACTGAAGAAGGAAAAAGTTTTGCATTTTAGGACCTTTAACAACACTTTTTTCCTGCTTTCTGAGCAAAAGGTCTTATATTTTCATTTTGCCGTGGGCCCTGATCAAAGGTTAGGGGCTGTGAAGAACTATCTTCTGAGATTAGTCTACCAAAATGGAGCTGACGAAGAAAACGCCACTTATGCATCAGTCATTTCTGGTCGGCTAACCCTTGTAATGCCAGGGCTTCCTGCAGCATTTCTAAATCTTAAATGTAAGGTTCTGACATTAATTATGTATTTTGGGTTTCAGACTCTAAGGAGGTCCTTTTGGGATATGATGATCAGGAATGCTGCATGGTAGCCACGTCCCTCATATAATTTGCTACAGGATTAATTCATATTTCTGTAGAATGATGATGGGGCATTTTATGCATGTAAAACATTATATATGAAATTCAATAGACAACAACAAAGGAAGATAAAATTTCACTAAGATTTCCCTTTATTTCCTATTGAAAAGAGTAATGCCAGAGCATTTTAACATACAAAAACAAATCTGTTTTCCTGATTTGACTAAACCAACAGTAAAACAAAAGTTTTTGAGACAAAGAAATTTGAATATAGGCTAGGCATCATTTGATGTTAAAGAATTATTGTTAATATTGTTAGGTATGATAATGACATAGTAATTGCATAAAAATATCCTTCATGGATCCACATGGGTATTTATGGGTAAAATAACATAACGCCTGAAATTTGTTTTAAATACGTCTGCAAAAGGAGAAGCAGAAGTGGAGGAAGAAGACAGATAAGAAGAGGAAGGGGAAGATGAAGAAGAGAAGATGAGAAGAAAACGATGACAAAGAAGATAAAGAAGGGGACAACTGAAGACAGTGGAGTCGAGAGGGAAAAAATGTGATAAATGGAACAGGGTTGGCAAAATGATGAACACAGGCAATAGAAATGTGGGGATTCATGATAATATTCCCTTTACCCTCATACGTGTTTTTAAATTCACATGATGGAGTATGTGTGTGTGTGTGTGTGTGTGTACCTATTGCCTACAAAAAATTTAATAAAAATCAAGGCACAGATTTCACATTATCCTCCATTCCGAATGCTTTTTTTTTTTTGGTGCAGAAGCATCCTCTGAGGCTGACAGGAGTTCTCTAAGCTGAAAAGATACAAAGGAGTTGATGGGAAGGATAATCCGCCCATCGGTTCCTGACACAATATAAAGAAGAAAAGAAGAAAGTGGGTGGAAGAGACTGTCATTGTTACTCTCCTAACCTTCCCTTCTAATTATGCCAGAGTCAAGGCTCAGGTCATGAGGAAAATTATTTTGGTGGTCAACCATTTGCCCTATTTTGTATACATCAAAAAGGCTCTTGTTCTCACCACATTCCAATCTCATAGTTTCCCACCTACTTTAAAAATATATCAAGTGGTCATATTAAATCAAACATGAATAAAAGGCTATATTATGAAGAACACCTTGTTTGCAAACCAAGAGATAACCTTTCTGTGATGCTGAATTTTTAAAGTGATATGTAACACTTTAAAAATTAATATACTTTATATTATTGTAGGCATTTCAGATAAATGCTCAACACGCCCAGCTTTTAAAAGTTAAATGTAAATTTTTCTCCTGAGTGCAGATGGTGGCCAAGCAAAGTAGCTCTTTGGTCTTACAGACAGAAGGTCAGGTCATGGCTGAAAGACCAAAGAACAATTGCTGCTTTGCTACTCCAAATCCCATGGAATGAGACACCACTACTCTCTTTTCTGAAACTGTGTGTTCAATACAAAAGAGTTACAAAGAGTACCTATAAGATTTCCTCACATTCTGTCCAAGAAAAAATGGTAACAAGCACATCACATCACAAACATCTTGTAACTGCTCAGAGGTTTTATTCCTAAACTATGATCTTCTAAAAATGTACATCTCTATCTAAAAACTAATCACTAAAAATTATTATGATAATTGTTAATGATTCACTGTTATAAGGAAATGTTTCCAAATGAAAATTTCTTTTAAAATTCTACAACTTTACCTTTCATACAATTAGAGGTTAATTAAAATGAGATACAGTGCTAAAAGAAAAATATCGCAAATACTTCTAAACGAGTTCACTTACGAATGATATACTCTACTTGTTCCTATTTTTTTCCTCTAGAACATTATAATGAAATTTTAAATAATTCAGAATCTCTTTCCTGCTATATTTTTCCAGTTAGTCCAAAATATTATGCTGGTAGAATGCTATAGAATAATATAAAAGGGATATAATAATGCTAGTGAGCATGCCAATATGATACCTTTTCAAAAAAATTATAATACATCAGGAAAGGAAAGTTATCTGTGATTGACTTAGTAGTCCAAGGCCTTGAGTCCCTGATAGAAAGAATTTTCCATTTTTCCATTCCACTATCAGGCACGCCCCCAACTGGATGAAATGAAATAGTTTCATTATTTGCACATGTTAATAATGAAAAATCTTCTGAAAATTTAAAACTTATAACACTTTGAATATAGTGATACACAAGCAGAATTTTACTTTGGCTGTCAGGATTTTAATTTAGTACTAAGGATTTCAGTTATGACTTAAAAAACTCTTTGTACTAAATTTCATATTACTTCCATTGTCAATACTTTTCCCAATTGTTTTTGCATCATTTGTTATAAAGAGTTGATTGGGTAGAAATGGAAAATATGCTGAAAAATACAATAAAAAGCCTTGAACTAGAAATATATTTGAAAAAAAAATTTACTTGGAGCTACCTGCTTCTAAATTCTAAAGTGATTTCTTTAAAATATTGACACTACAAATTCAGTCTTATTATTTTAATTGAATTAGATTAAACTGCTTTCACTGAATATAGAGAATGCGAGCCTTCAAGGTCCTGTACTGTAAGGTAAAAATAGAAAATCAAAAGTCAGCCTATGAGGACTGCCACTCTAAAAACTTTATCCATGTTGTCAATTAAAATTGAAGTATCTACTTGATCTCAACAAAGATATAAAACATCTGCTCAAACTGCAATTGAAGTAAGCAGCTTTTCTCCCCCAAACATTTCTAATGTCACTGTATTTAGGCTTCGTGAGCAAACGTATTCATGGTTATCTTAGTTAACACTGGTTTCACTCTGCCAACAATCAATTTGATTGACATATTTACATATCAACTCATCTCATCTTACGAATTTTAAACTTTTTCATTTAAAATTGGATTCAAGTTGGCATCTTTCAAGAACTTCATGTATGTATATTTTAGGTTCAAACTGTGCATTAGAACATTTTTTTTTTACTTTTGTAAGTAATAGATCCACATATCCAAATGTATATTTATGACCTGTCAGACTGGAATTTTATATGCATGCTGTTGTATTCTCACCACTTCATGTGAAAGGTGATAATTTTAGGCAACTATAAATGAAATTCTTTTAATAGTATAAACTGGGTCATTCCATTAGTTAGAAACAATATAATGAAAATAAGTAACTTAGGAATAAAACTACATCAACTTCAGAAAGAACATCAGTTGCACCTTCAGTCGCTGCAGTTTTGCCTGTGTATCTCTTACCTGATCTTTAATTTCAAGATCCCTGTTAGTTTTTGCTCTGTACTCTCTGTGCTCCTTTTCTGCCTCAACCTTCTCCATTTGGGTTTTATTCAGCTGGTAGCGCATTTCTCCACACACCTGTTAGATTGTAAAAACTAGATCAATAGCTGCTGGAATCTACCAGGCAATGCCCGCAATTAGATCTTTTGGTGCCCCCTAGAGGTAAGATAGACAAAATACAGTAGAGCTTTTCTAAGAATGGCATTTTCCATTAGAATATTCAATACAGCCAGTTAAGATTCGGAAGCAACATCAGAATTATTGAGCCTAACAGTCTCAAATTAGAGATAAAGAAATGCATATAACTGAGGAATTTAAGTAACATGCCTAAGATTATTTTATGTAAAATAACAGTTTCAATTGATATTTAGGTTTGTAATACCTAGTATTTACTGTAAGCTTTATAGATAACATCACTCTTGTCATGCACAATGCTATCTATGCAAGTTAAGGAAGATTTTTCTGGCAAAATTTATAGACTGGAACTAAGCACACTCTGCACTTACAACTGTAACATTTAATATAAAAGGAAAATATGCTTTGAAGTGAAATAATTTTAATATATCATTAATAAATATACACAGTATCATAAAAGTGATGCATGTAATCCTTTATACTTAACACTAAGAACTTTGTTTTATTTTTTTTTTTTTCAATCCAGGGCCACTAAAGATATAGAAATACATTTGGAAAATGTAGTTAGCAGATAAATCTAAACAAGGAAATTATGGGCCTTTTGAGATAACAATCTGTAGACAGATCAATTAATACACAAGTCTGCTAAGTCTGCTTCTAATTTACAAATACAGGCTTTTAAAAATCATATATTATCTAATGATTTTATTTGCTTAAAACATTTCAATTTTGGTATGTCTCCAAAAGTAGCGATTTTGGAAACATTAAAAATTAGCTTTATTATTACTGAGCTATTAGAATATACTAAGGTATAAAACCAATATGCATTTAAGCCAGGCATAGTAGTGTGTGCCAGTGGTCCCAGTTACTCAGGAAGCTGAGGCAGGAGAACTCCTTGAGCTCAGGAATTTGAGGCTGTAGGCCACTTATAATCATGCCTGTGAATAGCCACTACACTGCAGCCTGGGCAAGGCAGTGAGACCCTATCTCTAAAAAACAAACAAATAATCAAAACTGAACCTAAAAAATATTTTAAAAATAAACTAATCTGGGGTTAAAGTTATAGTGACAAGCCAGAAGAAAAAGTCAATAAGCTTCTCCCCAGTGGCCATATGAGAAAGCTAGAACAAGAATGAAATTATTAAAAATTCTACTTGAAATTCGAATACCTTCAATGTGTGAGAGTTGATTCTTCCCATTTCAAAAAATTATAAATTTATCACAGCTATTTTTTTAAGCTAAATGCAATTTAAAAATTAAGAATGACTGAGAAAAAATGAGAGGAACCCTAATTTATTTTCTTTCTTAATTTTTCAAGATGCCAATCTGTTTATGTCTATGAATAAGATAGAAAAAATTCAAATTGATAATATCAGAAAATAATAATTATGCAACTATCATGTTTAAAATCCAACACCAATACAAATTTATTATGTAACAAATGTCTAGAACATCAGGTTCTATTTAAAATTATTTTATTCCTTAATTTTATTTTTAAAGTTCTTTTGTCTTACTACTTTCAGTTTAGCACTTGCTAAGTTCATCCATACCACTTAAGTTCCATTTAAAATAAATTAACAAATTAAATTGAATTAGAATTATATTATCTCAGGGTTGGAAGTAATCTCAAGTTCATTTAGTCTAATCACTCATATGATGCTTAATCCTTTTGGATAGTTCCAGAGACAGAGAACTCCTTCTTTACTGTACCACATTTCGACAAAAAGTTTTCTCCCTATAATAAATAGAAACTATCTCACCCTAGCTTTCACTTATAAATCTAAGGTAAGCATTTCCATCCCTCTGCTCTTATTCATCCTTACTTCCTCTCGTGTCTCCACACGAACACGTCAGGTATATCGGCAAATATGGACTTAAACTTCTACATTAGCTAGCTCAAATTTTAGAAAGCAAATGGAGAATTACGGAAATTCAAGAAAAAGAGAAAAATTGTTTCCTTTGCTAATATACAAGTTAAAATTAACTTTTATTACTGAATTGTAGAGTAAAAATGGCATTAAAATGTGTGAAAATTTAGGAAAATATATTGAGGAGTAAAAGGTAATATAGAATGGGTATATGTTAATATTTTAATCAAATTATCTGTATTTAGTGGTGAAAAATAAATTGATTTCATTTATTACATTATGCATGCCCATAGTTCCTTAGTTTTGAAGCAATTGATTACTGAAATCTAAATGGACTTCTAGTATTTCTTAAAATATGTACCTTACTTATTAACCATAGCTAGTAAAGACCATTAATCATTTTAGTTCTTGATTCACAAGTTAGTGATACCCACAGCACAGACAATGCAGTATTTTAAAGAATAAATGTAAGCACCAATAAAATAAGACCTTATAGAATTAGAATCTTTACTTTAGTAACTAAGTCTGAAAAGGAATGGGAGGTGGAGAATTTTTTTGTGTTAAGCATACTTTTCAAGTTGTAAATTTATGTCTTTGACAATTATTATAACGCCTAACCCTGTGCTATCTATGGCAAAAGAAAAAAATCACTCCTAATTAACTAATTTAGAAATATAAGCTTTATCAAATATTCAATGATTAAAGTAATGTTAACTGTAATTTACAGGTCTGTCGCTGCCACTTGACACTTACGCTCTTCAAAGATATTATTTGTGTCTGGTTCATCTTTGTATTTGCAGTTCCCAGCAAAGGGCCTGCATATACTAAGTGAACGGTTGCTGAATGACCATTGGGTAGACTTTTATTATTCTTGAAATAACAAAACTTTCATATTTCAAACTTCTTCCTGATAATAGTAAGAGCTGTACATTAAAATACTTTTCAAAGACAATATTTATTTAAGTAACTATTAAACTAAAATCTCTTTTTCTACCTTCGAGACATCCATTTCCTGAGAAGCAAGCTGTTTTTGAATTTCCTCTAGTTGATTAACAGCTGAAATCTTCTCCCTTGTAACTTTTTCCACCTGGGCCTCCAGTTGGGCAATATTCTCAGACAGGATCAACATCTGTAAAAGGAAATAAAAGTCCTAAACAACAATGCCATTTTACAAAATAAATATTAAATCTTACAAAATATTAAATAAATATTAATATGCAGATTCTCAACATAGTCACTGGGCTCTATCTGTGAGTCATTTCTCTATGGATTGGGTACATCCATTTCTCCACCTCTTTGACTCATCTATCCCTCATGACTTGAAATATGTACTTACCTCCTCTTCATTCCCCTGGTCTCTAACTTCATTTGGAAAATGTATGACAAGATGATAAAATGAAAGTTGTGGTTGAAACCCTAAGGTGACAGATATCGGATACCCAAGTAAGTTATGGAATGGACTGCCATAAATAAATTTCAGAGGAGGTGTGAAGGAATCAGGCAACTCTTAAACCCTCTCCCACATGGAGGGCATACAAGGATTGACTGGGAGAGTTAGAAAGACATGTTTAAAGGAAGTACTGGTCTGGTACAACTCCCACTCCCCCTCTCCCAATACCAACAAAGAGGAGGCTCTGTGCAGTTGCCTTTTGTTGGCAAAATCCCACTTGCCCTCCCACCACCTAGCTCTCCCCTATTTCTCCCATAGGATTCAGCTCAGCCGTTATCTCCCTCCTCCAGGAAGTCTTCCTCAACCTCCAGTCCCCAGCACAAAATAGGTGCCTCTTCACATACTCAGGGTTAATAGTCAGCTATTGCCTGGTGGGACAGACGTGTCTGTTGTGTGTAGCTCTCATCCATTCCCATTGATGGTCGCTCATGCTGTACTGATTGCTTAATATTTTGAATACCACTCTGGCATGTGCTCCTACAACAACTTCAGCACACATACCATCATCACACCCCAACCTCTGCATACTTGTGTCACGGTACGTATTCCACTGTTCTTAGTTGTCTCTTTGCTTCCTCATTAGACTAGAAGTTCCTTCAAGGGCATGTTCCTCAAGAAGTACCAAATATTTGATGAATGAATGAATAATTAGAATAAATGGCTTTTCTGAGGAACTATAGGGATATTAGGTTCTTAGTTTTCCTTCTCAGGATTAGAAATGCTTTCTAGATTTTAGCCTTATCTTTTACAGCTTTTTTGTTTGCAATTTTGTTTTGCTCTGCTCCGACAAAGTCAAACTTTTCTAGGCTCTTGCTCTTTTATCGGCATTAGCAGTTTTACAATGAGGAAGTGCTACCTTAACCCAGAGCAAAACATACAGGAATATCTATCAGTTTTTATCTGTTAAAACAAGAATTGGTAACAAATTTCAAATAATGATATTTGAAATTTACCAGTGTACACTGACATGTGTGTGAATTCAGTTTTATAACTGAAATCGGTAACTAAAATTTTATGATAAAAATAAACATTGAACAAAAGTTTTGGTAAGTTAAGAAATTTACATCAATAAAACCAAGATAGGTGTCTGCCTTTGAATTATATAACTAGCTAAAGTTGACTCATATGAAAATAATGAGCGCAGGTAGCTATTTTCTAATTTAGGCAGGCACGTTAGTTAACTTTTCTGAAGACTGTGGAGAATTATATGTTTGACTTATGGTTATTTACATGTCCTTATTATTAAAAGATTGTCTACAAATCTAATTTGCACATAAAATTAGTTTTACTAATAAATGACAACGTTTACTTGTGCACATTACAATCTGAACCTAAAATTAATGGTCAAAAAAATTTAAATATAAAAAAATCAAAAATGTTAATTGAACTTGCTGAATTTAAAAATTCAAGTTCATGAGTATACATACTAGGAATGTATAATTATAGCTTTTCTGGAACCATATGACAGCAACAAACTTTAATTACCAGCTACTAAAAGTCATATATTATTTATGTGGAGATATACCTGATGGTAAACATTAACACTGTGTGGTTTTTGAAGTAAATATGCAGACATTTATTTTGCTAATTATAAATCCTAGTTCATTTCTATTACAAGGCATGTAACAAATCTCTCCCCTTCCTTATGTTTCCCTCCCTCTACCACCCATCACTTCTTTCCTTTGCCCACTACCTGTCTGCTACCTCCTGTCACCCACTTTCCGAGGTCTCCCCTCCTGTTGTCACACCTTCTTTTTCCCCACACCCACCATCTGGAAGTCAACATTACACTGCAGGAGCTTCTCCATCCACATCTGTTGCAGAGCCAGAAGTAACACAGACACAGCTGCAACACGGCTGGATGTCCAGGACGTTGACATCAGGTAAGTCCTTTAAACTTTGACAGGGGCAAGGAGGAGACAAGGACACCCAGGTTGGGAGAGCTTGATAGAAATTTCTGCAGTACAGTCCCTAGTGTACTGAACATGGTATGAAGTGGTACTACCTATACGAGACATATAAGAATTAAGGATTCTAGCAATGGGCAATTATCAAGGAAAGCAGCTGAGAAAATGTATGGCCCATAGGGGAGCTGAATAAATATATGATCAATGACCGAATGAACTAACAAACCCGAGTGACTCAGTGCGACCCAGGACCATTACTGAAGACAGCAAACAAACTCCCAGCAAGCACTGTTCATGAGGGAATGATTCAAACCTGTCTAGGTAGAAGCATCTGTTCTCCTACAGCTTCCCACACAAATTGAATTTTTTAAAAACAGAAAGAAAGGAAAGAAGAAAAACTGTAACAAGAAAGAAAGAAAATCTGTAAGTCTCACAAGAATTCCAACCCATAGGAAAGCCGGGATGCTTGCTCTAGTACTCATGATCTTGTGACTAATTGGTCAGTCTCCAGACTAGATTAGGTCCTGTGTTAGGCAGTGTGATGAGCATTATCTCTTTAAATTCCTTTGAGGAAAAATGACATTGAATCAATTTTCAGTTGAAAAAATGAGATTGAGAAAACTAAGTAGCTTGTCCAAGTTCAAGTTGGGCTTTATAGTCAAGCCTATCTGCCCTGAAGGTCCAAGAAATCTAACCAGTAAGAATACTTCTTTCTTTCTCTAAAATAATAATGATAATAGCCATGAGCTAAAATTTATTAAATGCTTACAGTAAGCCAGGCATTATATTAGGTATTTTTAAAACATTAGCTAATTTAATCCCATCTATTAATTTAACTAATACTAATTTAATCCTTAAAGTATTATCAAATTTATTCTGTACTTCTCTGAAATTTAGAGGTTAAGTGAATTGTTTAAGGTCCCAGAAAGGTCAAGTTGGATTCAACCCTAAGTGTTTTTACTCTAAAGCCACTTTTTACCATTTCCTGGTGAGAGCACTTGGCTCAGTGCTGGGACCACTGTCAGCTCTTTATTCATACATCTTTATTGAGGACAGGACCTTGAGATCGAATGTCAGCCAAGGCTTACTGGGGACAAAATAAACTTAAATGACTAGGACTCAGAAATGCACTGTATTTCCAGGGCCACCTTTATTCATGGAATACCTTCAGTATAAGAGAGGGTTCTATTACATATGAAAGTACCTTCAGTACTGCCAGGTACATTTCAGTCTTCCTTTTTCCTTTCTTACCATGAATTCTCATCAACATACTTTTATATGATAGAACTACTCAGCAAGGCAAATGGTTTCCAGTGAACAAACCAAAAATAAAACTCTCCTAGGTGTGAACGGTAGCTGGTCTTTGCTATGGACACCACTCTCTGTCACACACAACACTCAATTCACAACTTCATCTCCCTCCACGGCTTATTCATGTCGGTTATAGGCAGTTGTACCCTGCATTTCTCAATCCTACCTATGCTTCCAAACTCAGTAAAATTCCGTCTTCTTCACAGACCCTTCCATGAGCTCTTGCAGACAGGGAATCAATTCTGATCCTCTGAACTCTCAGCCATTTAGTCACACCTTTCCAATGGCACAGAGACTTTTTCTCTTTTCTTTGTATTTCATTCATTCATCAAACATATAATTAGCACATTTTATGTGAGAGGAATGTACCAAGCAATATGGAGGTTAATAGAACATATAAGCGAGGGACTCATATGGAATTAGGGGAAGCAAACTATTCAACAAGCATCTGCAATAAACTGAGTTATGGGAGACCACAGGGGAGGATCCCAATTCAGCTGTGGGAGGCTCTGAGAGGAGGTGGTATCAAGAACTCTGAAGGATCAGAGAGGGCAGAGGAAGATCCCTCCAGGCAGGGGGCAAAGCACACACAATACCCTGAAATGAAAAGACAGTAAGGCAGATTGACATGTCTGCATGCTTGAGGAAGCACAAATCGGTCCATCCGTATGGTGAGGGTGCAAGGAAGAAAAACGAAGGGAGGTTAAGACTGGTGAGCCAAAGACAGGAAGACTGTTATAGAATCTTTATGCTGTGCTAAGGGATTCTACATTTTATCCAAGGTTGCAGGCAGACATAGAGGATTTTAAAGCAAGAGACTGGCATTTTAGAAAGACCATCCTGCCTGTGGTTTAGAGAACAGAGAGCAAGGAGGTGAGACTTGAGGCAAGGACACAACAGGGGCTGTAGAAATCATCCGAGGGTGAGAGATGGATAGCAGTGGGATGGAGGGACAGGGAGATGTAAAATGTTTAGGGGCCTAAATCTCTAGAACTTGGTGACAATGAGATGTGTGGAGTGAGGGAGAGGGAGGAGAAAAGGATGACAAGATTTTCGTGTTAGGTAACTGGATGAGTAGTGAGTCCACTGGGATAGGGAAGATGGAAAGTAAAGTTGGTTTGGGAGCTCAGCAGGTAGTTAAAGATTTAGGAATCAATACCATACATATGGAATTAAAGCCAGAGTAGTGCTAAAGACACCTAAATCTATAGCTGTATGCTAAACTCTAGAACCTTCTATCAAGCTGCTTTCTGGATGTGCTCTTTCATTGTCCTAAAGGCACTTTAAACTCATAGTAACCTAAAAGGCACACATCATCATTCTCCTAAATCAAGAATACAGATTCAAAGACATCAAGGAAAGAGAATATTTTAAGGAGAATAAGAACTAAAAGGATTCATTAAATATAGCACAAGCAGGTCTTCAGTCAACATAGCAATAGTAATTTCACTGGCTGTGGGCACAGAAGCTGAAATGCAGTGGGCTAAAGAGTAAACAGGCTGTGACAAAATAGAGACACGTATGGACAAATCCTTCAAGAAACTTGACCATTAAGAGGAAGAGTAAGAAGGGATATGGGATTACTGAAGCAGCAACCTTGGCTGCACATTGGAAGCACCTGGGAAACTTTAAAAAGTACTGACACTTGGATCCTGCTCTCAGACAGTTTGATGTAATTGGTTTGGGGTGAAGTTTGGGCAAGGAGATTTTTAGAACTTCTTGTGTAGCGAAGATTGAGAACCACTAGATTAGTAGAAAGATTGTTTCTTTCAACAGGTGAGAGAAATGTGAGGTATGTTCCTGATGACAAGAAAGAGGCTGTAGTGAAGGAAAGGTTGAAGATTGGGGGGTTGGGAGGAGAGGACAAAAGGAACCAGCTCCTTGAGGTGGTGAGAGGAGATGGGACCCATGGGAACGAAAAAGGATTAGGATTTAACCTTTCCTGTTCTGACTGGGTTGAGATGCGGGTGAAAATTTATTTTAAGGCAGAGGTGAGGGGGAAGATAAATAGTTGAGGTGGTTATCTATCACCTAATGGCTTCAATTTTCTTTGTTAGGTAAGAAATGCTCTCTACTTAGAATGAGATTAAGAGCCACTAGATTAGTAGAAAGATTGAGAGAATGAGCGGTAAAGTGGTACGGTAGAGAATTTGAGAAGAATAAAGTGATTTGAAATAGTCTTTGGAAAATGGGTCCAAGATACCATCTCTTCCCACATGGACAACTATAATTACTTCCCACCTGATCTTCAGGCATCTATTCTGGTTCTGCTTCCAATCTATTGAAAAAACGATTTTTCTCAAATATAAATGGCATCATGACACTGTCCAATTTAAAGTCATTCAATGGCTTTCTGTTGCTTTTTGGATAAAATTTAAAATCCTTCACATAGATTTTAAGGCCATTCCTAATTTGGTCCCAGCATACTTCTCCAAACTCATCCCCCAGTACTCTGTCCCTCATTCCCTATGCTCCAGCCATCTGGGCCTTCTCTGTATTCCTAGATAGTATAATACGATGTTTTCCAGCTTTAGAGTCTTGGGTGTGTTGTTTTCCTGGGCCTGAGACTCTCTTCCCCTCAACTCTTCACTTGACCACCCCTTCTCAACCTTTTGGGTCTCATTTTTCAAATCTCTTTTTCAGGAAAGTCTTTTATGACTGGCTAGACTAGGTCCAACTTCCCTGTTAGACATTCTCGTGGTACCCTATACTGAACCTTTATGGTTTTATCACAGTGATAATTAAAAACTCATTTATCAAAATACTTGTTTAATGTCTGCCACTCCTATTAGTCTGTAAACTTCACAAGGGAATTTCACTGGTCCTGTGACCACCACATTCCAAATCCTTCCAATTAATATCTGTTGAGTGCTGAATGAATGGGAGAGGGAGGAAGGCATAGGAGGACTACTGCTGGAAAGTACTGGAAGAACATGGCCACTGAAGGCCCTGAGTGTACAGCAGTGCCAGCTGCAAGGCTGTGGGATATTCACCAGCTGAGATCAGCAAGCCAGGGCAGAGAAGTAGTAACAGACTGACCTACAGTAGTGTTTTGACAGGCACAATTTTTTAAAAAGGGTAAGAAGACAAGGGAGTTTATAGTAAATGACTCAGTTTACCCATGAGACTCAAAACACACTGGGCAGAAGCTGTCATTTTCCTCTTTGTATATCCTTACACCTGGACATTGCCTTGCACACAGCAGATATGCAGTAGATATTTGCTGAATGAGCTAATTATCACACATTGGAATATTATAACAACATAGCATTTAGAGTACAAGCTATAAGTCAACTTCTTAAAACATGTAACATAGTTGTTTTGATTACTTCATGGACCACATCTTGCTTAATTTTACTCTATTTGCAAATTTAAAGCTAGATTCCACTAAACTCTGTATTCCAATGTGCTACTGTTTTTTCAAACCCTGCCCATTTCATGTTATCGGTTCCTTTTGCCTTTAATTTCTCCCTTCTTCTGGCTGTAGTCATTATTCACCATGTCATCTGTCAGAATTGATTTCATACAGAGTGTATAATTATTAGTTTGTTGTTGTTGTTGTTGTTACTTAGTTTCTTAGAAGTGTTTTAACTTCTGCATGTTTAATTTGGGGGTAGGAGCCTGAGCAACATAGTGAGAACCCATCTCTACAAAAATGGAAAAATTAGCCAGGTGTGGTGAAACGCACTTGTAGTCCCAGCTACTCGGGAGGCTGCAGGAGGATCTCTTGAGCCCAGAAGTTTGAGGGTGCAGTGAGCTACGATCATACGACTGCACTCTAGACCAGGTCACAGAGCAAGACCCTGTCTCAAAAAAAATTGGGGGATAGGAGATAAAGTTGGGGTGTTATCTCTCCTTGATTTAGCCAAGGTTGAAATAAAATCTAGGTATCTTCAGAGTATCTGCTCTCCTCTGGTAAACATGAGGAAAGGGAATCTAACTGAATGGCAGGATTAAAGTAAATTTCATGGTTTCATAGTATGGAATCTAATTGACTATTTTATTTGAAAAGGTCAGAGAATAAACTTCATTGAGAAATATATGGAAAAATAGAATATTTTTACAAACTCTAAATTGTAAGAAATTTGACTACTTATAATAAAGGTTTTAAAATTTAAATTTCATTCAAGAACTACAGCTTATAGAATCATCATTGATATCACAACGAACATGCCTTCTGCACGGTGGATAAAAGCAGAGTCCTTAGGTACCTTTGATCCCATGTCCTCCCTTTCTTTTGTTATTTCTTTTCTCATCATCTCTTTTGCAAAGGCCCTTTTCTCTTGCTGAGATGCGAGTTCTTTTTCAAGTCGCTCTCTCTGCCTCTCCAGCTCACTCTTCAACTGCTCACACTGGATTAAAACCTGCCAGAATAAAACAGAATAAAAGGGGAGTCTAGAATTTGGAATAAATAAGGGGAAAATTAGATAATTAAGCTTTAATTTTATTTAAAATAGTTATAACTCACTATTGAGTCCATTGGAATAATTTTGTATTTATTTATCAATGCCACTTAGTGATCTAAAATAGTATCTATATGTTATATTTATTCACATATTTCAATTTTTATAATTAAGGCTACATTAGCTAAGCAACTATAAAATTCAGGTAATGAACCTTGATGAGGGCCACAGATGAGTCAGAATTTTGTAAAAGAGGATCAGAAAAACCAAGTGCTCTAGTATTTTCAATTATATAGCATATTTATACTACATGAAATATATATTTGATTTAACTAATTTCTTATTTGCTCATGGTTAAAAATTATTTGAATACTTTAAATGATAAACAGATCAAAATTTTAAAATGAGATGTTGAATATATCATTACATACAGGCATCTATTGTTTAGTACTATATAATAATCATGGGTCCTTAAATATAAGTAAAATAAGATTTAGTTCACTCCTCTTACAAAGTGAAGTAAAAATTATATAATAATCAAAAGTTGAAATAAGGAAAGATTCAAAACAGAATTCACCTAGTTTTATGAGGATCATCATCCTCCAGTTCCAGTAAAAGTCCATAATTGTCCTTTAGTCTAAAATTTCCCACTCTGCATTTCCAGAAATAAAAACTCTCTAAGTTCCTTTTGGCCACATTTACAATATCTTTATTCATGATACCCAATAATAAAATATGACTTCAAAACCTCAATTTTTAAAAATCCAAATAAAATTAAGGTGCTATGGTATCTTAGTCTTTTCCCAGTGGTTTATATCTACAATATCTGCCTTACGCACCCTCTCTTTCCCTCTGAATTGGTAGAAAGAAACCCAAGTCTTGGATGACTTACATCCTGCATGATGATAAATTTGATAGTCACATTTGATGCTAATGGAGATGGAAATGGTCTCAGTAAGCACTGTAAGTTTTATGTATAGTTATGCTTCCCTCTGGTGAAAGCTATAATAAATACAGACAATAAATATCTAGGATATGTGAATTTTCCTCTCTTCCTCTCGAAAGGATTAAACTTCAATTTCTTTTGGTCTCTTCTGTAAAGTTTCTGTACTCCCAGGTATAACATATGAGGGAAAAATTTAATTGTCTCAGATTAACTGATAAACAAATATGACTAAACAATTATTCTCCTAGGGAGCTAGTCTCAAGTCCAATTCTAGTTGAGAATGCCTGGAAAGGGAAATTTTAAATTAGATTTTAAAAGGAATGAAAAAGTATAATTTTTCTACAATTTAAGCCCTTGGAGCTTGAAATACTATGAATTAGTGACTTTTGTGCTTCAAAATGCAATTGCTCTTGTGAAAAACATATGAATCTAATAAAAATGTTCATAACTTTTGCTGATATAATTAATACCACTGGTATGTATGAATAAAATGATTATTAAATATAAACCAATCAGAAGGTTTTCAATTGAACAAAAACGCAGGAGTCAACATCATTACATACTGGAGCAGTGGAAGAGACTGCTGAAGATAAAAAATCAGGCTACCATGAAGAGTGACTAAAGAATCAATTCAAAGAACTCAATCAACACAGGAACAAGGAACCTAAATGATCCTGACAGGATAAGAGGCCTAATGCCAAGATAAGATGATATAGCAAAAAGGATAAAGTAAGAAGTTATAAGCCATTGCTGAGGACTTGGTTTTGGGGATGGCCTTCTATTAGGACTAGCCACCACCAACGGGTGATGAGTAAGTATGAAAGGAGCAATGAGACACTGAATAAAAATATTAGGATAAAAACTGATTATTTATGTCTCTTGGCATGGAGCCAATAATTACACATTATAAAATAGCTTTTACTTTTATTTGTTTTAATTTAACATGTACTCTTGGTCACAATGAAAAAAAAAATTAAGGCTTAGCAACACTTGGAATTAGAAAAATGATTTAATCTTTCTAAAGATAATCTCTTTTACAATGCACCTCACATACTAAAAGATTTGGGTCTACTAAACAAATATTTATACACTATTTCCATTAAAGCTTTCTTTTAATTCTAGGGTTCCCTCTCCTAGTTTCCAGAATCCCAAGTGATTTGGGTACCCACTGTTTACATTCACCTAACCATTCAATAAAGGCATAACACCTGAATTCTCAAAGTCGACGTCAGTGAACAGTCAAATATTATTAAACGATAGATCTTCTTAGTTTACCAAGTTAATTTGGGGCCTGCAGCTGTTGTTTCTCCCAGGCGTTGTTTCTCCCAGTTACCAAGGTGGTGGCTTCTCCCTTTCCCTGAGCACAACCCCTTTGGAAATGGCTGTAGGTCTCCAGGGTTTGGGGAATTACACTTTCCTCCCACCCAGCAGACTCAATCCTCAAGGGATCTTTTCTTTTCTGGGAAATTTCATTTGTGGACATTGTATGCTGACCACATTTTTCAAAACATAATTTATTGAACTTGATATTCCAAGTTCTGGTTTTGTTAAACCAAAGGATATTATGCACTACTATCTTAATAGAGTTAAAATATTTTCTAAAACAAAATTTTTATCTAGTCAACTAAACTATTAAAAACAGGAAACCTGGCCGGGCATGGTGGCTCACGCCTGTAATCTTAGCACTCTGGGAGGCCAAGGTGGGCGGATTGTTTGAGCTCAGGAGTTCGAGACCAGCCTGAGCAAGAGCGAGACCCCGTCTCTACTAAAAAATTAGAAAGAAATTAATTGGACAACTAAAATATATAGAAAAAATTAGCTGGGCATGGTGGCGCATGCCTGTAGTCCCAGCTACTCGGGAGGCTGAGGCAGAAGGATTACTTGAGCCCAGGAGTTTGAGGTTGCTGTGAGCTAGGCTGACGCCACGGCACTCTAGCCTGGGCAAAAGAGTGAGACTCTGTCTCAAAAAAAAAAACCAAAAAAAACAGGAAACCTATTGTAGGACATAAAAAAGTCCTTCTTAACTCCTAGGGTTAGTTTTCTAGAAATCCTTGTGATAGAAGTAATCATGATTAAATAATTAAGATCATATGAGATTTTGGAGCATTTCAGGTTGCTAAAAAAAACTTATGAGAAATATAGAGTTCACACTTTTGAACATGAACTTTAAAACTTATGAACGTGTTTTCATTTTTATGAAATAAAGCCCATAAAATAGAAATTAACATATTTTAAACATTTACCTTACAAATAATGCAAACTATTGATTTTAATTTATAAACCCTTGCTTACCAGAAAATTACCAGTCTATCCCTATCTGCCATTTTCAAGATATTTCTAATTTCTTTTTGTTTTGCAGCAGATAATGTGCATATCAAGAAGCATTATTTTCTATGCCTGTGATTACAACCAAATGCTCCATGCTTTTCTGATTTTCTTTTTACTCCAGGTTTCTAATTCCTGCCTTTCTGATTCAGTGTAATCCAAGAAACAGAATAATTTGGATATTTGAAAAGGGGGGAAAAAGTTTTTGCAAACATTTATCTAAGATACTGGGTTGGTATTTTTTTTTTAAAAAATCTTCCTTTAGAGGGTAATCTCATTCACAAATATGTTCATGGTAACTTCACGCCAAAGCCTGTGCCTTAAGCCCTCCCACATACCTTTTAATAATTTCCCTCGCCAAACAAGCAGGCAGGTCTAAGGCCTAGTTAACCTTTTCACCTGCTTCTTATAGCATTACCAGGGTGTCACTGCAAAACCCTCTACTTTTCCACCCTCATTTATTCCCAGGTTAATTTTTTTTCTTTAAAATTATCCCCAGTTGTAATAACTTGCAATTTTCAAACAAAAACATTTATTGAGCACTTACTTACTATGTGCTAGATATTTTGCTAAGTGGCTTACTTGGATGAATTTATTTAACTCCCTCAATAATTTTTAAGTGTTTCTTATCACTCAGTGGAAGAAACTGAGCTTCTGAGACATTTAGTAACTTGCCCGAATCACAGACCTAGAAAGTGGAAGAGTAAGGAGTTGGTCCAAGGTAGCTCCATACTAGAATCTCTGCATGGCATTGAAATTTTATTATGTCACATATTTCTTTTCTTTTAAAATCCTCAGGCATTTTTCACTGCCACTATGAATGTAAATATATAAAATAATTTCGCCTATTTACTTAGCATGCAATATGCAAATGGAACACTAGATGGCAACAAATGTCAAGGAACTAAAGAACAAAGT
>RJWJ010005076.1:0-70717 GCA_004363605.1 Indri indri | reverse complement strand
TATTTTCTCTCAATTAACAAAATTCCACTCACTGGAACTTTGCATTCCTTATCCAAGCTCTCATCACTATAGATATATTCCTAAAAAGGAGCTTATAAAGAAAATTTCCTTTTGTGGAATTTTACTATCTCAGTCTTCCATGAGGTCAAACTGCATTATAAACTTATAATAATCCTATTAGGAGAAAAAAAATTTTAAAAAGCAATTATTGCCCAAATGAGTTATGGTCATACAGATTTTTGAAAATAACCATTAAGATGAATGTAGCCCATAAGGGATGCTAGACCTCAACACGTCAAGCTATTTCTATAAATTCAAATCATTCGACAATATACCTTTCTTTTCTTACAATATCAATTTCCAAACATAACTTTAGAAGTTTTTAAAACCTAAGGGTATTTGTTTATAGGACAATTTTTAAAATAAGATGCTAAATAATTGCAAATGATAAACTTTCCACAAAAGGAATCAAGTAAAAGACTAGAATATTTTCCATAACTGAAAAGCACCAACTGTTTATCAATAAATCAAAGAGTCCATCTACTAAGATGCACAATTTATTTTAAATACTATTAAGAAAAAAAAAGAATGCTACCAAATAAACTGTGATATTCTACCAATGTTAAGATAAATCTCAAATTCAGAGATGGCAAAATATGAAAAAAGTCTTAAAATTGATGAAATATAGAAATAATATGGATATGGAACTTAGTGAACAGAAAAAGTAGAAAAAGTGAAAGAGTATCATTTTGATTCTTAGTAAGTGTAAGTGGAATAATTCTGTCCCACTGTTCAAAACCAAATTGATATTCTATAAAGGAAAAACTGGTCTACTCACCCTTCAGCATCAGGGTCTAAAATGACGGCAAGCTCTGTTAGCACAAGTCCTGCCAAATAATGCTGCTGGCGGAAAGGCACAGACAATTCAAACATATTTGCAATCTTCTGGTCTTGTACATTTGTGGAAAATCCAGAACTCTGTTGAGGAGTGAGGTAGAACAAAGTTATATCAGCTGTGCAACAAAACATCCTACAGAGCATTACAAGTGAAATGTGAGTATTATTTGAAAGCGAGATAAAATTTATCCATGGTAGTTTATTTTATATTACTATTATATTGGAAAAAGTAATACTCATACTTTTGGTAAAGAAAACTTTAATGAAATTATTTTATTGATTTGGTTTCCTTATTACTGAAATAAATTAATATTAAGTCATTAAATATGAAATGTCTGGTTTTGAATCAAAAATTTCATTTATTATATCTCAAACAAGGAGTACAGTTAATCAAAGTATGTGCCTCAACTATGGACACAGTTTTGCCATCTTAATGGTAGCTTGTTTATGCCAACAGTGCAAAAACCTGGAGAGCAAGTGGCAATGAAATCACAAAAGGTGTTTTCCAGAGCTTGTTGAGAATTGAATATTTATCCTTGTAAGAAGTGGTCCAAAGCCTGGAAGTAGTGGTGGTTGGTGCAAGGTCTGGTGAACATGGTGAATGACAGAGAGTTTCCAAGTCCAGCCTGTGTAGTTTGAACAGTATTGTTTGTGCAACGTGTGGTCAAGCATTGTCCTGCAAGAGGACTGGCCTGTCTCTATTGACCAATCTCAGCTGCTTAATCACAAGCATCCTCATCATTTCATCCAGTGGTTGCAGTAGACATCCGCTGTAATTGACCAGGTTTCATGAACTATGGTGGATAATACCAGCACTGAACCACCAAACAGAACAGCATTAGCTTTTCTTGATGAATATTTGGTTTTGGACTGTGTTTTGGCACTTCATCTTTATCCAACCATTGTGCTGAATGCTTGCGATTGTCAAAAAGAAGCTATTTTTCATCACGCATAACAATATGGTATAGAAATGGTTTGCCTTTATGTCGTGACAGCAAAGAAAGGCAAGCTTCAAGATTATTTCTCTTCGGAAACTCATTTAATTCATGCAGTACCCATCTATCCAGCTTCTTTACCTTGCCAAGTTGTTTCAAATGGTCCAATATTGTTGGAATAGTAACGTCAAACCTTGCTGCTGATTCACAGGTAGGTTGAGATGGATTCGCTTCCACTACAGCTTTCAATTCATCATTATCCACCTTGGTCTCAGGTCACCCACGTGGCTCATTTTCAAGATTAAAATCACCAGAATGGAACTTTTCAAACCATTGATATACTGTGCATTCATTAGCCACCTCTTTCCCAAGCACTTCGTTGATATTTTGAGCTGTCTGCGCTGTATTGGTTCCATGACAGAACTCATATTTGAAAATAACACAAATTTTTGACTCTCTACGGTTTCACAAAAATTGCTCTTAAGAAAATGTGAAAGAAAATCACAAGACAAAATCTACATTTGAAAGACTAAGGATGTACTTTCACAATATACATAAAACAAGAAGTGTCAAAGTGAAATGTCAGAGATATCAACTGTCGAACTTAGTACTTAAGGAAATCGGACATTTCATACTTAATAACCTTCATGATGAATGGAAACTTTAATTAGTTTCAAATTCCTTTTTCTCAAATCGAAACCTGTCCATGTTTTCTCCTCATTCTTTTAGCCACTTAATGCTTCAATGTCATCCTCTGAAGGAAGAAAAAGCAACTAAATCCAAATGACATAGTATATACTCACCACAAATTATAAGAGAAATATTCATAGTCAAGGCTATTGTTAATCCAAAGAAATTCTATACACCAGTAAAGCTGTTTTTCAGAGAACATACTACCTCTGGAAAAATACTACCATTTTGTAGTCTACTGAGTTTAAAAAGTTTTAATACTGCAAAATAGCATCCCCCAAAATATATTCCATATTAAGGAATACCCATGTGGGATTTCTTAGGACAACGACAGATTTCAGATTTCTTTTTTTTTGAGACGGAGTCTCGCTCTGTTGCCCAAACTAGAGTGCCATGGCATCAACCTACCTCACAGAAACCTCAAACTCCTGGGCTCAAATGATTCTCCTGCCTCAGCCTCCCGAGTGGCTAGGACTACAGGTGTGCACCACCACACCCGGCTCGGATTTCAGATTTCTCTACGGAGAAATCATCTTCCTTATAAGTATAGCATATAATATTTTTCCTGGACCTCCCCCCAAAAGAGTGATGTCTCTATTCTGAATTAGAATCTGAAAATTATGTAATTAGATGAGAAAGTGGACAATAAGATAATGGAAGAAATTCTATGGGAATTTCTTGGCTGAATGGGATGTTCGGTAAGGAGTGAGATGTAAACAAATGTGCTTCATTGAAGGTTTTAGGAACTGTACCTATGATTAATTTGTCCCTAACTGTGTAGCCACATCTTTGGCAGAGGATAGGGAAAGAAAGAAAAAGATTAGCCTTATCCATTATAGGAAATATATGCTAGCCACTCTGTGGAAATAGGCTGATCCACATTTTTTACGAAGAAAAAATGAAAAGTTGTAGGTACTCTCTGATGTTTTTTAGTCTTTCTAAGTGTAGTTTAAATTTTTCTTCTATCAAGCATATGAGATTGATCTACCCTAGGGAGTTCTATTCAGGAATTACATATCTTGAAAACAAAATTAAGAGCTTAAGATCAACTTTGACTTTAGACATTAAGAGCTTAAGGAAGTAGCCTGATTGCCTTAGAAATAAGATAGCAGAAAAAGTGTTTCAGTGGAAGAAGGAAAAGCCAACCTTCTTTGATACTAAAACCACAAAATACCTTAATCTCAACCTATGTGAGAGGATATACATATTAATTGCCAAAATAACACATTTTCATCTTTAGAGAAACTACTAGGTGTTGAAGTCAAGTGCTACCCACTTAAAACCTACAAATGTTCATCTAGTTTCCTTTGGGGTTTCTGGATAAAAGAGAGTTAGGCAGGGCTTTGTAATGCCTGAAATGTAGTTTGATTTCTTTCTCTGCTCACCTATGCTTCATCCCCCTTCCTTTCACAGGTATTGATCACCAAAAAACATCTTGCATCTGAGACTCATTCTTAGTGTCTGCTTCAAGAGAACTGAATTTGTGAAAACATCTAAATAATTGAGTTTATTTAGGTGAATTCATTCACCTGCACATAAATCTGTGAAAGGAGTACAACATAGTGGTTAAGAACTTGGGCTTCAGATTAAAGGTTTGGTTCAAAACCTGGCTCTGCCACTTTTTACTCAGTGATGTGTGTTTCTGTTTTTTCATCTGCAAAATGGATATAATAACAGAACGTACCTCCTAGAGTTATTTTGAGGATTACAGCAATTAATACTTATAAAGCACTTAGAACTGAGCCTATCATACAGCCGTTACTCAATAAGTATTAGCTATAAATTTGTATGTTCATACACTTTGCATACCTGGGATGTTGCAGAAGAAACAGAAGGTGATGGAGACGCAGGTGGAGTAAGTAAGCTACAGGGTAAGTTTAATGTAACATAGTGCTCATGGCTGCAGATGATTCGTAGAAAATCCAGCCTCAAGGACACCAGGACACTTGGATTTGGTAATGAATAAAGCTTTGAAGACACCTTGTAAGTATTGCATAAATAAGAGGACACCAGTTGAACATATTATTTCTCTAATACTAACACCAGAATTATAGATTAAAGAATTAAAGATTAGTACTCAAGGGCAATCTTGGGTTTTGTGGTTTAAATAAGTTTGATTTAGATTTTTCCAGAGTTAAGACTAAAATTAAAAATTTGGAACTTTTAAGGTTTACTGTATAAATTCATTTGACTAACCTAAAGCCATATTCTTATACTTCCAATAAAGTATTAATATTTCTACTTCTCGAAAATGCACTTTATGAGAAGGTATGCCACCATGATAACTTCATATTACTTCTTAAAAAGAAATTATCCATTCTTTTTATAGCATTTTGTGATTACCTGTATTTATAGTTATCTATTTGTCTATTTTCCCAGTTACATCCTAAGCTACTTGAGGAGACATGCTATAAATTAACTTACTAGCTTTAGTTTTCCTAGGGTTTACCCCAATGTTTAGCAAAATTTAGGGGGTCAGTGCTTAAAGAATAAAAACAGTTTGGTAGCAATTATACATAACATTTTGGGGGGAAAGTAAAACTAATACATATAAGTGTTGCAAATATTTGCAAGTGTATCAGTGCCAATGCACAGTTTTAACTTTTCTGACTATTAAAAGAAACAAACATCCCATAAAACAGATCTTCAAAATTCTAAGTATTAGACAACCAAATAGAATTCTTGACTATTAGTTCCCCAAAACTAATTTGTGGACCCCTGGGAAGTGTTTCACAAGCACTGTGTGCTCCTCACCCCTACCACCAGGATTCAAACTCCTCAATAACTCTGAGATGAGACCCAGAGATCTGTATAATTTGCAAGCTCCTTTAAAAGGAATAAAACAAAATCAGCTATTTGTAGACAAGTTCCTTTTTGTTAAGTAAAGGTAAGATAATGAATGACATTTGGGACTTGGGTAAACATCTGTCCATAATTCTAAATTCTACAATGTTCAGGGTTGCATTAAGAGGAATACACAGCAAAATTCAATTGCTTTAAAAATCAGTCAGGATACAAAAGTTGTTAGCTGTTCATTCAGTATAAATGCTACTACACTTGCATGTTATGTCGAGGCTGCTTTACATTGACATTACTATTGACTTAATGGTGTGCTCCAGAACGGAAATTAAAGAGTCATGAATGGGCCAGTGCAACTCAAGGAAAGCTGGCTGTACTGATATCAACTTGCCATAGTACTTGTGTCCTGATAAAACAAATGTAATTTATTTTTGCGTTACTAATAAAAATGTTACTTTATGCTACTTTTTGTTTTAACATTGGTATATTAATGTGCTCTTGAAGGTCTCTTAGCTCCAGCTCTGAAAAGAGCTAACATAGTATTTAAATTATTTGATGACTAATTATTACTAATTATGTATTACCTGTTTATAACAGGACTTTATTAGGCTAAAAACAAATCCTCTGTCCATAACAGACAACAGATCATTGAGAAAGAATGCAAGGCTTGTATTGAGTCTTTCAACCATTTCTGTGTCCTGGAAAACAGAATATAAAGCAAAAACAAATAAAAGTATGGAAGTTTAATCTTAGCTTGAAAGAGAGATAAGTGAAAAGAAAAAGTTATCATTACCTTCTGAAATCGTGAAACTATATCACTAGCAATTGTGCTGACAAGAGCAGCAATGTCATCCATGAAACGTTCTGGAAAACGACTTTTCCTTGGAGCATCAAGTTTATCATTAAAGTATAAATGGTGTACCATGCTCTTTACCTGAAAAAAGATATAAGCCATTAGTTTAATTTCTTATGGATATAATTAACAATTGCAATGCAATGTATTGCAATAAACAGCAATTGCAATGACTCTAAACACTTGGGCTATTTTTAAAATGTGATTTAATAGATTACTAAAATACCTTTAGCTCCTCAAAATATTTCAAAAAAGTTTCCTACAATATTTTGTATGTACCAAGGAAATATCGACCACAATACAACTCAATCACTACATCACGATCAGAAAACTATCCTGCCTATTGATAGGGAAAAAATTCTGTGTATGTCAAAAGAAAAAAATTTCACTCTTTAAAAAATTTTTAATTAAATTTTTCCAAGACTCAATAATTTTGCCATTCCATATCCCCCAAACTGTAAGCTTTAAGAGGTCTTCACTATAGCGTCTTCAGCATCTAGCATCTAGTGTCATATGATGGGTATATAATAAATATTCGATGACTAAAAATTAGTAACAAAATATTAATCAAAAATTAACAGTGATTTAAGTTTATAAAATGCTTTTAGATGTTGATTCTTTATGACAGTAATGTGGTAATGGTAAAAAGAATTTTAGACTTTAAATTCAGGGAAATTGAAGCTAAGGTTCTATACTTAGTATACAGCTCAGCCAAGTCTTAAATTGCAGTTGTTTGACTATTTAAGAAATCTGAACATATATATGACTTTAAAAAAATAAGTCAAAGTTACAGCTCTTATCTTACAATAAAAACACATGAATTACAAATTTAGTGTTTATTTTCTAAGGAAAAAATGAGTTGTCTGTTACTTATATAAGGTCCCTGACTTATTTTTTCTGTAGACTATTAAATCTCTAGAAGAAATGTTTTCTATCCCCCATATAGGTAACATTCAATGCTGAGAATCACTCTATGCCATACTCTGGAAGCTCCTTTTGTTTCTTTCCTTTCTTTCTTTCTCCTTTTTTGTTGCTGTTCTTTTGTTTTCCATTGTTTCTTATTTATTCTTTTACATACTCCTTTTTTGGAAGAAAAAGTTTTAGTGATTTCAGCTTTCTACAGGCCGAAGAAGAAGGTGAAGAGGAAGGTCTCAAGTGCTAGAATGCCTAGGTTTGAATCACAGTTCTGCTACCTATAAGCTGTGTAGACTAAGACAAATTACTCGACCTCTTTGTGCCTTGTTAATACCTAGCCCACAGGGCAGTGCTAGCATATTGTACCCACTTGATAAATGTTTGCTGCCTTTGTTTACGTACGTGTGTGTATATATGTATACATGTTTATATATAAATTAACCCTTGAACAGCACAGGTTTGAATTGCATGGGTCCTCTTATACATGGATTTGCTTCTACCTCTGCCACCCCTGAGACAGCAAGGCCAGTCCCTCCTCTTTTTGCTCCTCCTCAGCCTATTCAATGTGAAGACAATGAGGATAAAAACTTATGATGATCCACTTCTACTTAATGAACAGTAAATATTTTTCTCTTCCTTATGATTTTCTTAAGAACATATTCTTTTCTCTAGCTTATTATATTGTAAGAATATAGTCTATAATACATATTACATATAAAATGTCTGTTAACTGTTTATATTGACAGAAAGGCTTCTGGTCAAGAGTAGGCTATTAGTAGTTAAGTTTTTGGGGGGTCAAAAGTAATATGTGAATTTTCAACTGCACAAGGAGCCAGTGCCTCTAACCCCTGAATTGTTCAAGGGACAAATGTATATATGTATTTATTAATTAAAATATTAATTCATTTTTAATATCATTTATTGAATTAAGCAAAAACTACTGTTGGTTTTTTATTGGCTGTAACTGGCATTTCACTAAGAGCTTTCTAGCCATAATTATAGCAGTTGGTATCTATAAAGCTCTTTTTATCTTTGGTATAAAATCTACAGTACTGCCATTGTACATTTGCATTTTCAGACTAGGAAAGAATGTATCACCAATTTCCTTTAAAAAGAGAGCTAGCTTCTGCAACCATCCCTGAAAAAAACAGAGCTAAATTGAGCCTCACACTTTATAATTCCACCTAAACTGGGCTGAGTATCCACAGTGTTTATTTACAGATGAAATATGTGTAATTTTGTCTTAGAGGCATATGTAAAACTTTAAGATGTGCAACAGAAAAAGATTTCTAAGATAAAAATTGAGCTAACACAAAATAGTTCACTAAGGGAAAAAATTTTTAAAGAATGTGCTTAGTTTGCTTACCATTAACTCAAAAAAGAACCAGGCTTGTTGCAAAGCTGATTCCCGAACGCTGCCACTGCAGACAACCCACTGCAAAGCCAGCTCCTCATGAAAAAGCTATCCAGAAGTAAATCCAAAGTTATTATCAAAGTCAAATATGCTGATAACATAAACCAAATAATAATGCAAATACAAATGAAGATATAATGAGAGTAAGCAAAATAAGGCATGTGAACCATTCAATGATGCAGTGAAGACACCCATTAACGAAACGGCTATTTATGCATGTAAGACAGTGGTATGCTGAACAGCTGAAAAAATTACATGTTATCTTGGAGTAAAATGTAATTTTAAAAGGACAGGTAAAAAATAGCCTCCTAAATTGTACCTGCAAACAAAAACTAGACCAAAAACTTACAATAAGATCTTGCTTATGCCTTAAATATATATTTTAACATATGCAAATGTGCTCATGAACTTTGCTGGTACAATTTAGAAAATACATTTAAAAATTTAAACTTTGCTATAAGCCATTGATTTTCAAGTTTTCAGGTAAGGTCTTTTTAAAAAAAATCACAGAAAATTCCTGCCTTATAATGGATATGCATACAAAGCATTTGCAAAGTAGTGTATATTAATATGAAAAAGGACTAACAAAACTTGCATAAGGGAAGCAAATCAACATATCTTACTAAGAATTTTTCTAACTCATCTTCCTTTCCCTGGAGATTTAAAACACAAAACAGAAGCAGTTACCGAAACAGAATCAAGAGTCGATACATTTTTTTGGTACTAAAATTTGATGATCAAATTTGAATTCTCTAAACTCTAAAAACAGTTAATCCCAAAGAAATAAACATTATCAGAATGTAAAAGAGCCTACACTGGAAAGCATCAGAAAAGCAATGCTTGCTCAGTTTTCTTCTTTGGAGACAGAGTCTTGCTCTGTTGCCTGGGCTACAGTGCAGGGGCACCATCATAGCTCACTGTGACCTCAAACTCCTGGGCTCAAGCGATCCTCCTACCTCAGCTTCCCGAGTACCTGGGACTACTGAAGTGTGCCACCATGCCCAGCTAATTTTTCTGTTTTTCGTAGAGACGGGGCCTCGCTCTTGCTCAGGCTAGTCTCAAACTCCTGACCTCAAGTGATCCTCCCACCTTGGCCTCCCAGAGTGCTAGGATTATAGGTGTAAGCCACCACACCAGCCTCAGGTGTATTTTTAAACACAATGCAATTATTATACTATCTCATACTGGTTATGTAAAGAAATCTTGTATCTGTTTTATTGTTGAAATTATTTTCCCGCTTTTTGCATTGTCTTCATATGAATCTACCTTTTTAGTTGGTAAGCGTCCCGTTAATGTTTGTAAGAAACTTGACGTCTCTGTGTGCGAAGACATACGATTACAACTTCGATCCATAGCCTATGGAGTGAAGATGAATGAATGACGAGATAACATTAACATCTGCAGTGGATGACTTTGCAGCTCAAGGACTATGTACGATTTTAAAATAGAGTTTTATTGTGGTTTCAAAAACCATCTATTTTACTGTTCATCTCATTTTTACCATTTTAAGCTGCTTTAATGACAATGCACTAGAAGTATCAAAATGACTTCTATACGATTTTAGTCTTTAAAAAGATGAGTATTTCAATGATTTTATAATATTCAGAGTGCTGCAAAGAATGAAACTTTTATCTGTGTGATCTATACACATGCACATATCTAGTAAGAATATATAAAAAATAAAAACATACTTCTCAACTGGTCTCATACCAAAAAAGAAATCAAGAATTTTGTACTCAATAAAGAAAATAAAAAGTTTAGAATGATTTTTTGACTTTTTCGCTATTATCAAAAACCACTTTTCAGGTTTGCCATATACTACATCAAATATAAATAATTTATAATATTAGATGCAGAATTAAAATTTTTCTTCAAGAACAGAATTTTCATCCAAAGCCAACACACAGAGGAGAAGTACATTTTGAGGTATCATGCAGTAGTAACTATCAAGCAACTAGTCTTAGGTAAGCAAAATCTAATTTCATACTTTGCAACACAGTACAAATTAAACGGGACTTTTGCTTCTGGAATTTAATCTTATAGCATGGGGTCATACACTATCCACATTTAACTTCAACTTATTACCAGTCTTTCTATTCAGTGATTATGAAGAAAATGACAAGATAATAAATGCTAAATAAAAATGGTACGATAGCTATACTTTAAACCAAAAGCAAATGGAAAACTGTTGGTTTTTTTCCACATAAAAATTTTAAAAATTCCTATTAAAGATGTGCTACCCCTAAAGAAGAAACTGTTAAAAAGCCACTAAGTGCATAAGCAGCAGGCAGTGAAATACTAATAAGGTGTATAAGGAGGGAAGGAGGAGGTGACAGGAAATAGGAAAGAAGAGCATTACTGGTACATTTGGTGGTATTCATGCATAGTAGTTGGAAAATGTGCTAAGTAAACAAAAATACACACTTGGAAGCAAGCCACTGAAATCATAGTATATACTAAAAAGTAATGGTCTAAAGGGAAACATCAGCAGCCAATAAAGAAACCTCTAACGTAAACACCACCTGTGTTGATTCTGCACTTGGACTGGGGTTGGATCCCCATGGGGCAGCTTTTGGACCACCAGTGTTAACCCAGGAATTGGAGCGATCTAAACCCTAAGCATATAATAGAAAGCAGTTGGAAAGGAAAGAAATATTACATGTTGCATGCTATAAATTATTCTTAAAGAAATCCAGACCTTCCAATGCAAACATGTTTTTAATTAGTACTGTTAAAGCAACCAACATTTTTAGGCACTTATAGAGTATTAGTTCACTGAAATTATCTTATTAAATAACATATTTTTTAAAAAAAATCACCAAGAACATTAAGTATAGCATTTAAAAGTAATTTCTCTTTATGTAAAAATCCCTTTATGTAAAATACCCCTTGAAGTACCAACAACTAAATTTCCCACAGCACCACACAACCCAAACTCTCTTTAAAGATGGTACAAATTAGCAACAGATAATTTCCTCTGTATCTAACTGAGGTTTAAAGGAAAAAATGGAAGAAAAACATTCAATTCTTTGCTGAAAGACTTTAATTTCATTCCATCTCTCATCAACTGAAAACTACTATGCAGTGGTATTTCATAATTCTATTTGACCTAGCCTCCTCTTTTACTCTCTTTTAGAGACAGATAGGAGAAATTAAGTAAAAACTCAGGAAACAAATAATACCTAATATTTGCTCCTTCCTAATAAAGATAGTAGATGTGGGCCTGTGTTCAGTTTTATTGTACTTGTAATGGGCTACTATTTTATATAAATATTATAAGGAAAACATTATGCTGGGGCTGCCTATAGGAATTATATCTTCACTGTCACCTTCATCAATTTAAAGTTTCTTTAATATGCTACTAATATATATGACCAGAAGTGAATTATGTCTGTCTTTCTCTGAAAAGAGTTACTATGGTTCTAGGTGAAGGGAACAGAGGCTTTACTTCTACTTCCTAAACCTGACTGAACATCAGAAACACTTGAGAAGCTTTATAAAAATTTAGACTCTGGGCCCTATCTCTAGAAATCCTGATTCAGCAATCTGGGATGGGAACCTGAGAATCTGCTAATTAGAATTGGAGCAAGTTGTAAAAGATTTTTAGAGGATTATTGGGTGAAGAATAACAAAGAAAACACAAGACAAGCTGACTAAGTATATCAGAGCATGAGTATGGACCCAAACCAGAAAGCACCAAAGGAAGGACAGGTTAAAAAAAAAAAAAAAAGTGTTTGGTAACAACAGTGATCAACTCTGTCTGGGCATTAGTGCCACCTGGTAAGCTTAAGAACAACAGCAACACAATAAATGTGCAGGGCCCCACTTTAAAACAATTAAATCAGAATCGCTGGGAGTAAGGCCCAGAGATCAGTATTTTTTAAATACTTCAAAAGTTTAGAAAAAGAAGAAAAATAAAAACTGTAACTCTCAAGGGCTTAGGTTTTAGGGACACTAATTCCTGTGTTTTTTCCCATTTTTTCCCCCCAAATATAGAGAAGTTGAAATTATGGTACAATAATCACCCATTTCTCCTCATTTTTGACACTGAATGTGTAAAATGGTAGTTAAGGTTTAAATCTAGGCTCTCCTGCTTACTAATTGTAAAATCTACGATAAATTACTTAATCACTTTTTCAGTTTCTTATCTATTAAATAGGAATAATGATAATGTCCCCCTCATGTTGTAAGGACCAAATTAAATAATGGAAGTAAATTACTAAGTGCAATGTCTCAAATATATTAATAGTAAACTCTCAAAAATAGTTTTTTGTTTGTTTGTTTTTACAGACAGGGTCTTATTCTGTTGCCCAGGCTGCAGTGGCCTGATCATAGCTCACTGCAACCCTCAACTCCTGGGTTCAAGTGATCCTCTTACCTCAGCCTCCCGGGTAGCTAGGACTATATGTGCACACCACCACACCTGGCTAATTTTCCTTCCTTCCTGGGTTCAAGTGATCCTCTTACCTCAGCCTCCTGGGTAGCTCGGACTGTATGTGCACACCACCACACCTGGTTAATTTTCCTTCCTTCCTGGGTTCAAGTGATCCTCTTACCTCAGCCTCCTGGGTAGCTCGGACTATATGTGCACACCACCACACCTGGCTAATTTTCTTTCTTTCCTTCTTTCCTTCTTTCCTTTCCTCCCTCCCTCCCTTCCTTCCTTCCAGTGATCCTCTTACCTCAGCCTCCCAGGTAGCTAGGACTATAGGTGTATACCACCACACCTGGCTAATCTGCCTTCCTTGCTTCCTTCCTTCCTTCCTTCCTTCCTTCCTAGGTTCAAGTGATCCTCTTACCCCAGCCTCCCGGGTAGCTCGGACTATATGTGCACACCACCACACCTGGCTAATTTGCCTTCCTTGCTTCCTTCCTTCCTGGATTCAAGTGATCCTCTTACCTCAGCTCCTGGGTAGCTAGGACTATAGGTGCACACCACCACACCTGGCTAATTTTTTTTCCTTTTTCCTTTTTCTGCCTTCCTTCCTTTCTTCCTTCCTCCTTCCCTCCCTTCCTCCCTTTCTTTATTCCTTCCTTCCCTCCCTGCCACTATGTTGCCCAGGCTAGTCATGGCTAGTCACAAACTCCTGGCCTCAAGCGATCCTCTTGCCTTGGTCTCCCAAAGTGCTGAGATTAGAGGCATCAGCCACTGTACCTGGCCCTCAAAAATAGTTTTTATAAAAACTTTCCATACATATTTTTCCTAAAATGCTTTCTAGCAAAGCAATTATACAATATCCAAATACTAGTAAAATTATATAGCCAGTAGCTTTGCTTAAAATAGAACACCTGCCTTCTCAGAACCCCATTACAATATTTCAAACAAAAGCATATCAACAGGCATTTGTTTTTCAGATCAGTTAAAACAAAATTTTCATTAGTCTCCAAAATTATGTCTCCACTACACAAGTGTAAAGTTCTTTCTGCCATATTCAATTTTTACAGTCACTATTCACATTACAAAAATAACAAAACATAAGCATTTGATTTTTTCAAAATTATTACTGTGCTCTTCTCTTCCGTAAATTTCCACAAAAAGAATAACTTTGCTATACTCTTTTTTTTTTTTTTTTTGAGACAGAGTCTCACTGTGTTGCCCGGGCTAGAGTGCCGTGGCGTCATACTAGCTCACAGCAACCTCAAACTCCTGGGCTCAAGCAATCCTTCTGCCTCAGCCTCCTGAGTAGCTGGGACTACAGGCATGCGCCACCATGCCCAGCTAATTTTTTTTTTCTATATATTTTCAGTTGTCCAGCTAATTTCTTTCTATTTTTAGTAGAGACAGGGTCTCGCTCTTGCTCAGGCTGGTTTTGAACTCCTGAGCTCAAACAATCCACCCGCCTCGGCCTCCCAGAGTACTAGGATTACAGGCGTGAGCCACCACGCCCAGCCTGCTATACTCTTAAATTCACTTTTTAACTCATTGTTTAATAATTTCCTTTAAAAAAAGGTACATAATCAGTGAGAATAAGAAATCAATCTCATTGTGCTATTTTATTTTGTATATATAATACTGATGCTCTGAATAGTTATAATAACATCAGTCAAAGCTGACTATTTAAAGAAAACCTGTGGCCAATTATTTTGTAAAGCAAATAACTTCTATAATTCTATAATTCAGGTATTATAAAGATAAAAAATAAACAGCTCTTAGTTAAGCAAATTCATCACTGCTGTTTACTAACATAATAACTTTATGTTTTTTACTGATCTCCAACTAACATATAACAGATTAACCAAATGTGGGCACGTGTGTGTGTGTGTGTGTATGTGTGTATGTGTGTGTGTGTGTGTCTGTGTTTTGCCAAATCCTAGTAACATTATTAATTTTGTCCCTTAGATATAGATAAGCTACTTTGCAAGGACCATACTGTATTTGATTTGACATCAACACTCATGTTATTACATATAAAGATCTGGTTTTTGTTTTTTTTTTTTTGAGACAGAGTCTTGCTCTGTTGCCTGGGCTAGAGTGCCATGGCGTCAGCCTGGCTCATAGCAACCTCAAACTCCTGGGCTTAAGCAATCCTCCTGCCTCAGCCTCCCAAGTAGCTGGGACTACAGGCATGTGCCACCATGCCTCGCTAATTTTTTATATATATTTTTAGTTGTCCAGATAATTTCTTTCTATTTTTAGTAGAGACAGGGTCTCGCTCTTGTTCAGGCTGGTCTCGAACTCCTGACCTCGAGCAATCATCCCGCCTAGGCCTCCCAGAGTGCTAGGATTACAGGCATGAGCCACCGCGCCCGGCCTAAAGATCTGGTTTTATATCTGCAAGTCCTCAGCATAGTGCCTAGCACAGACAGAGTAAGTGCTGTGTTTGAGAAATAAATGAAAAAAATAGGAGGTGATATATGAGAAAGAAACTACATATCAGTGTAATATTCCACCAGCATTTGATTAAAAGCAATGAAATTCAAACCCTATGTAACCATATATTTATATCATAGAATGTTAAAAGACTACTCCTAGGACTAAAAAGGCATAGGTAGTTTTGGCGAAATAAATATGAAGAAAGTCTCACAAACATGTCTTTACAGCCTCTAGAGTAATAAAAGCCTGTTTATATTACATAAATATTCTTGAATTTTAGGAGTTCTATATTTTATATTAGGTAATGAAGTATAACTGAAACTTTAATAAAGTCAAATCTCTGAAGATCTTTAAATATACAATTAATCCTGATACAGAGCGAACAAAAGCATAATTCAAGTTTTAAAAAAGTGGTTAATTCTTTCTATGGTTACTCATACTAACATTCATTCATTGAATAAGTATCTACTGAGCACCTTCAATATGCTGGACATCATAGGTGCTTTGGAACAAACATCCCTGCCATCATGAAACTTATACTCTGGTGAAGGGATATACACACTAAAAAATCAACATAATAAATAACTCATTCACATGCTACTTTAAAAGGTTGTAAATGTTATGAGACAAAAAACAAAACAAAACAAAAACAAAACAAAACAAAACAAAAAACCAAAAAACCATAGAATAAGGGGATTAGAAGTCCCAGGGCCAAGGCAGGGGAGAAAGAGCCACTGGTTATACATTTAAATAAAATGGTCAGAGCAGACCTCATGGGGAAAGTGGACCTGTGAGTAAAGACTTAAAGGAGCTGAGCTTGTTAAGTCATAGGAGGATCTTGCTCAGAAATATGACATAATCTCACTTAATTTTTGTGTGTGTGTCTTAAATTTTTAAAGCAACGTTCTGGTTGCTATGCTCTGAACAGAGTGTAAGGTAGAAGTAGGAAAACCATCTTTAAGTCTGTAAGTTTAGGGAGAGATGATGGCAGCTCAGACCAAGGTGGTAGTACAGAGGTGGAAAGAATTGGCTCTACCTTTAGATCCAAATCTAAACAAAAGGAATTAGAAAAAGCAGCTAAGTTTAGAATTCCAAAGAGAGATCTGTACTGGAAATATAATTTTGGGAGTCATTAGCATAACATTTATGTGGTACTTAAAGCCATGGGACTTGATAAGATCACCAAGTCAATGAGTATAGAGAGAAGACAAGAGGAGGTAAACAAGGACAGAGGACTGGAGCATTTCCAGATTAAGAGATGAGAAAAGGAAGAATCCACAAAGAAGACTGAAAATGTATAATTACTAAACTTTAAAGAGGAAAACCAACAGAGGGTAGTATCCTGGAAGCCAAATAAATACAATAAACCAAGAAGAAAAAAGAATCTAACTGCATCCAAAGCTGCTGATAAGTAAAGTAAGCAGAGTTCTGAAAATTATTAATAGCCACCGGATTTAGCAAAAAGGAGGGCAGTGGTGACATTAACAAGGGCAGTTTTGGTGGAAGATAAGAGGAATATTTCATTGAAGTAAAGAGAAAAGGAGTAAAAGAAATGGTATATAAGTATAGAAAACTCCTTTAAGGAATTCTACTAAAAAGATAGAGAAATAGCAAAGAAGATAGCAGTGAAAATGGAAATACTAGAAAGGACTTTTTTTATATGAGAGAATAATAGCATGCCTGTACGTGGATGGGAATAATTCAGTATATAAGGAAAAGCTGATGATACAAGAGAGGTATGAAAGAACTGCGAGAGTGAGGATTTTGAGTAGTTGAGAGGGGATGGGAGTTTGTATACAGTAAAAGGAATGGATTTAGAAAAATGAATTGTTCATCTATAGCAGAGTATTAAATAGTAGAGAGTAGATGGTAGCAGGTAGGTAGAAACGATGGTAAAAGTCTCTGAAAGTTTTCTTCTGATGGCTTAGTTTTCTCAGTGAAATAGGAGATAAAGTGGAAAGGAGGACAGAGGGAGAGGTGTTTGGAGGTGTGAGGTAACAAAAGACATGATGACATCATTTCCTTGGAGAATAGGAAAGTGAACAGAATATAGAAATATAGTATAATTGCCTGAGCATTAAGGCTCTGTTGAGGTTCATTTCAAATGAGACCAGTCACCATAGTATTGTGCAAGCCATGTTCTGCTGCACAGGTGATAACATGGCATAGGCAGTCAATTGGGTTTAACTATGCTTTCAGGTTTGGGAAGGATAAGGGGAACTGAGATACCATTATGATGGGAATAATTATAATGATTGATCATAAAGGCTGGCTAAGGAGGAAGAGAGAGCATTAAGGAGATGAGGCACAATAAAAAGGTCACAAGATCAAGAGATTAGAAGTTGCAGAGTAGAAAAATTGTTGGAGTTGGGGTACTAGAGAGAAAAACAGGAGACAATAGAGAACAAGTTGCATGGTTAAAGTTAAAGTTATCGGTAATGAAAAGATCTAAGGTATGTCCATGGCTGAGGCACAGTGGAAGATAAAATCACTAAAGGGGGAGAGTTTCTTGAATTGCCGAGCCAATAAAATAGAAATAAATGAAGAGTAGCTATAAATAAACTTCAGATTCTTTACAACTGTGAGATAAAATTATATGTCATTATTAGAGATTATGACTACATGATAATCCAATATGAAAGTAGCTATCAAAATTTTGCAATAAAAAGAGAAAACAACATAAAAACTATTTAAATAAAAGTTGATAAGGACAAGGCTGAATTGTTATAAAACAAATTCTCATCTTGTGATAATTTTCTCAGAAATTAGTTCATATATATTTTAAAAATCATTATGCCCCATATAATGAACTTCTTGAAAAAAGGCAAAAAAATCATTCTTATATATAGACCTCTTTGTTCTAAATCTTGAGGTTATATTCTATCAGATATACTATATAAGAAATATGAGTGCTTAATATGAATGAACATCATTAATGTAAATTAATTAGAAATTTTTGAAAGTAAAATTTCTATAACTATGAATTATTTATATTTCTGTAACTATATGAACTATATAAGAACAGTTTTGACATTTCTGATCAATGTTCAAGTATTTCACCTAACAAACTCAGATCTTTAAAAGTTCTATTATAGTTCAGACTAAGAGTTATATATAGACCCTAGAACATGTTTATTAATTCTTTCTCATATTCTAATTGATAGACTAAAATCCCAAAGAAAAGCTGGCTATAAGAATGATATCTCCCTCCTCACCAACAGCAAAAATAAGTGTGAAATAGTTTGGCCAAAATACAACATAAAGTGATTTCTCGGCCTCAGTCTTACTGTGCTTTCATGCAGCTTGCTTGAACTCTGAGTTATTTTTGTATTTTACATATAGAAAGGTAATAACTACTCATGCCTTAAGTATTTTTTGGGGGTAATAAAGATGGATGTTTTGAATAAAATATAACTAGATCTCATACTAGCTGGTCTCTCTCCTTTGTTGTCTGGGATAATCACTAACCATCATTAAGACATACTTTTCTAATCCTGGTGTACCTTACATAGAGTTTCATGTAAAATACAGATCTATTATCGACTAAGGTTAATAACTGTTTCTTGCTATTTTTTTGGAAAAAGGAGGGCTCATGCTTTAAATCAATGATGACATGTCTCTTCTACACAGCAATCACATAGGTCTCCTTTAATTCTATAGCGTCAATTTAGCCATTTTTCACATGATGGAGTATCAGACAGAAAACAGTAAGTTATATGTAATTAGTCATCCCATATAAATTTTAGAATTTGCCTTTTTTTTTTTTTTAGCAGAGTGCACAAACCAGTTTGCAATAGCAAGCATATTTGATAGAAGCATGAAACAGTGTTTACTGATAGAACAGAAATGGACAATTTCTTTCTTATTCCTAATTCACATACATCTCAAAATTCAGAATAAGTAAAAGCAATTGGACATTTCTCATTTGTTCATAAAATGAAAACCAAATTTACGAACACACGTCTTCAGTTTACCTTATTGCCAATGATTGACCGAACTTCATCATCTGGTGACGTGGGAGTCCCAGATATATCTGGATTACTATTACTAAGGCTCCGAGAACGATTTAAATTAAGGCTTGCAGGTCTCACAGCAGATCTAGCCATTGTGGCATAATGCACTGATCCTCCCAAACCCCCAGGACCTAGAGATGCATTTAAAATAGCAAATAATTAAACAAAGAAAGTCAGTCAGTTAAGGACCTGAAAAAAATTTGTCACTTTACAAAATTCCCAAAGATGATGAATTACTTTTGTTTCTAAACAAAAAATGCATTTAAAAGAAAAGAAAAACACTCAAGAACTAATAATAGCTACACAAAGATATTCTATTTTATGGCAGTTTATAAAACCATATGAATTATAAATAAAATCACTATCTCTTCAATACTTCTATGATTACATATTACATATACAATAAAAAACAAAATTAAGAGTAAACACACACACACATACACACACACACTACCTTCACTTAGATATAGTTGTATCTAGGACCCAAAATGTTCCAGCTGATGTCTCTTTCTTTTTTCCCACCCTTTCTACTCTGCCCCTGATACACAGTCGTCAGAGGAAGAGCCAATTTATTGCTAACTTTTCTTAAGTGAAACCATGCTTTATTTCTATCTTCATCAGTGACAATGTGAACAACAAAACGACATCTTCATGATATACATACAAAACACTAAAGATAATTCTAAGAGCACCGCTATGTAAAAAAGCAAAGAATCCCTTTTTGTCTGACTAAAACCAAGCATAGTATCATCTTTCAACCATGTTCCATGAACAAAAAAATATTCGGCAATTATATTCCTAACCTCTCTCCATTTTTTTATTTATAGAAATCTTTCTAGGCCAGGTGCGGTGGCTCACGCCTGTAATCCTAGCACTCTGGGAGGCCGAGGCGGGCAGATTGTTTGAGCTCAGGAGTTTGAAATCAGCCTGAGCAAGGGCGAGACCCCGTCTCTACTAAAAATAGAAAGAAATTAATCAGACGACTAAAAATACATATAGAAAAAATTAGCCGGGCATGGTGGCGCATGCCTGTAGTCCCAGCTACTCGGGAGGCTGAGGCAGGAGGACTGCTTGAGCCCAGGAGTTTGAGGTTGCTGTGAGCTAGGATGACGCCACGGCACTCTAGCCCGGGCAATGGAGTGAGACTCTGTCTCAAAATAAATAAATAAATAAATAAATAGAAATCTTTCTGAATGTCATATTTGCAAATGATACATACCCATTAACTAATTAATTTATACAATCTTACATGCTGTGTAAATAAACTAACTTAATTTATACAGCATGTAAAAAAGATGTCTTGCAAAATCTGTGGAATTCTAATAGCGTAATGAATGAAAGGGTAAATGGAGGAGCACTGTAGATATTTCACAATCACTCAAACACTCAGATCTTCAGGTAGTATAATATTAAAAATAAAGGTAGGAATTACGAACCAGAATATAAGAGTCCATTGCTTCTCTTTTTGCAATTAAGTAAAGAAACAAAGTGGGCTAAAACTTAAAGTCAGATTAATATTATTCCTAGTTTTCATAATGAATATCATAATTATTTGTCCCCATTATCAAAGTTAACATTGCCAATAGCTGGAAAAGGGCACTTACCATTATCACTAGTGTAGTACAGACAAATATCTGAGCAGGTTGAAAAGTATGCACAAAACAATCATTAGCTAACTGAACAACTCAAGGGTTATTCAAACTAAGATATTCTCCCCCACATATTGGAGATTGTACCACTAATCTCATACAAAAGATAAATAACTACTTGGGGTTCTAATACTCAGAAAAGGCTATATTACTTTATTGACCATGAAGAGATCAGAACTTTTCCAGAGCAGCAGTCCCCAACCTTTTTAGCACCAGGGACCAATTTCAGGGAAGACAATTTTTCCACTGGAGGTGGCAGGGGATGATTTCAGGATGATTCAAGGGTGTTACATTTATTCTGTAGTCAAACCTCTGTGCTAATGGTAATCCGTATTTGTAGCTGCTTCCCAGCACTTGCATCACTGTCTCAGCTCCACCTCAGATCAGCAGGCGTTAGAGTCTCATAAAGAGTGTGTAACCTAGATCCCTTACACGTGCAGTTTACAATAGGGTTCCTGCTCCTATCAGAATCTAATGTTGCTGCTGATCTGACAGGAGGCATAGCTTACACAGTGATGCTGCAAATACAGGTGATGCTTTGCTGGCTCACCCACTGCTCACCTCCACTGTACGGCCTAACAGGCCATGGATCAGTACCAGTCTACAGCCTGGGGGTTGGAGACCACAGTTCTAGAGAAGACTCTTCTTTATGATTGTAGATTTCATAAGGTTTTCAGGGAACTACTGAGCCACCACATTTCTTCTTCAATGCCCAGCAGCATTCTGAATAACAAATATAAGTTTCTATTTATCTTAACAAGGAATGATAAAATGCTTCCAGGGACACAAGAAGTTATTTTCCATTTCCAAGAATGAATTCGACCAAGACCTCTAATTCAAATGAAAAGGAAGCTATATAAATAATGATCCTTAAATATGTAACTTATTTATCCCTTTAACTCTAGCATCTAGCACAGTGAATGGTACTTAGCTGGCATTCAATAAATGTTTGCTACTGAATGAATGCATCGCACTATGGATACAAAATTATCTCAATACTGCCATGAACATACAATTAATGAAGGACAGTTTCATAGTAAAAAGAATAAAATACCTGGTGATGGTGAATTAGGGTAAGTATTTGGTAGACGGAAAACATAATAGATATATGATGCAAGAAGGCTGTTTCTCCCATGCTGATCATGATTTCCTTCCAAGTTTTTGTGAAGTCGATTTATAATAGATGCCATGGCTTCAAAAGATGCTTGACCTAGATTAACTTTAAGAAGGAAAATACTTTTGTTTGAACTTTTTTAGACTGTTTCCACAAAGATCAAAAGCATGTCATCTCTACATGCTTTAACTATAGTGATTATACACAGTAGCCGTATAAAGATGGTTATTTGATGTTGATTTTAACAACATTTACAATCTTGTAATCCATACTCTTTTCTCCATCCAACTGTCATCTGTCTTTTATCAGGACCTCCTCATTTTTTGCAAGACTCCCAATTTGTCTCTCTGCCTCCAGACTTTCCCACTTTCATTCTAGCTCCATGTAGCATCTTGTAAAGCCATCTTTTAAAAGGCAAACTTGGTCATGTTACTTCTCTCATTAAGATAAGACCCTTCAAAAGCTATTAATTCCCTATAGAAAAATAGTCTCAATTTCTTAAGGTGTCATGGAAGACCTCGTTTCCTCTCTTACTCCCCATATCACCTCTAATCAATCCCCCAATTTATAGCTAATTACTTATAATTCCTCCTCCAAATTTCTAAGTTCATTTATCTGTCTATGTACTATGCACATGCTGTTTCACCTCCCTGGAATAATATTTACCTGTCAGAATCCTATTCGTCTTTAAATGCTTAACCCAAGAATTACCTCTACTTATAAGTCTCCCCTAAAAAAAAATCTAAAGGAATTGAATACTCCTGTCCTTTGTGCCACCACTCCACACAAAAATTCTTAACAGGCTAGCTGAAATTTCTTTCAAGCTCAACTTCTTTTCAGGATTTGGGTAAAAGCTGTTGGCAAAAGTAAAGGAGTAAACCTTTAACACATTAACTGCCATGTGACTTGTACTTAACTCATGCCAGTTTTGAACCCAGGGCCTCGTGAAGCATGTGTAACTCACATATCTCTTCCCTTTGGGAGCCATGAGAACTATTTTTTAAGTTGCATATAACTCAGGCACAGAAAACAATAAAAAATAACAAATTTTTCATTAACTTAGAAAGGATCGTTTTGTTTTCCAAGTTTTTATTGTGGCCCCAAGGAAAAAATGTTTTTTCTAGTGTGGCAGTCAATGTGTTATAAAAAGGGGTAGAAATGAGGAATACCTCTCCTTCCAGAACAACACAGAAGAAAAAGAGAATACAATGATTTTGAGCAAATGAAAGAAAAAATAGGTATATTAAATGGAAGATAGCAGATGAATGAAAATGTAGATTAGGTAGATTATAAATCCTGTAAAATGTAACACAATTTATTTGTTTGCCCGTTTGCTTAACTAGTCTGTGAGATCTTAAAGTCAGAAACCACGCCCTGGACAGTACCTATCAGTGTCTGGTACATAATAAGTACTTAATAAATATTTGGTAAATGAATAAATTTATTTGTTTCCATAATTTGAGTAGAAGTTTTAATATAAAAATAAACAAAAAATGTTATCATTTTCTCGTATTAGAAACAAGTAAATAACAACGCCCCACCTCTGCCCCATAAACTTAAACATAGTTCTTATAGAGAGCAAATAGAAACGATGGTTCATTTTTTTTTACAAATGTTAGAAATGTCAAGTATAAATTTCATGATTCATCCCTAAACCAAATTAAATTACCTATTTGGCCAGCAATGACAGGAGGTCTAACAACTAAAAGTATCAGTTTATCAAGCAGAAGATGAAGAAATCTGACCACTGGTTCCAACTGAGATGAATTCAATGCTGAAATACTGCTCTTCAGTTCATTTTCTAAGTTATTTTCCATGATTCGCATGTCTCCAATTCGGACTGGGAACATGTGTTCATCCAGAGCATTGACCAGAGCAAAAAACTTGTCAAGATAAGGATCCTAAAACAAATAATGAACAAAAAGCACTAAACAAGTATAACTATAAATTTTCCATTTCTGAAGAACTATGGACCATGAATATCTCATATTAATTGATAATATTAAAAAGCACATATAGGTATTTATAAATACTGTTTCCAATTAAACACATCTATTTTCATTTATTATTGTAAAACAGCCACTTGAAATACTACTGGTTACTCAAAAACTCTACTGATACTAACTGAGGATTCTTTTTTTAGTTTGAGTTTGTTTTACTAGTTTGGAGCTCAATTATTATGTGAGGCATAGTAGTAACCTACCTGTGCCCATTATTAATTTATTGTCTCTCGGTTCCAAACTTACCATCTTTGTCATATTGTATAATACTGGAGTCATTCTTTTACTGAGGTCTACCTGTATACTGCTAAATACAATTTAGCCATTTTCAAAATTTTTTCTAAACACAGTATAGAGGTGCTATGTCTTCTTATTTTCCCCTACCTCACTGTGCAGAAAAAAATTAACATAGCAGGCTTAAGACTACTATTCCTTGAAAGGCCTGCTTACAAGGCTGGCTTTTAGCTGGTGTTTAGTAACTTGGATTTCAGGAGAGTTCCCACTGATAGGGATGGCTCATTGTACCTAAACAGTTTGTACAAACAATATGGTTATGCTGAACACCTGCTTTTCTTCTGGAAGTCTAGAATTTTGGTATGTGTTAGGCAGAGAGGTGCTTATGTGACAAGCCCTAGTAAAAACCCTAGGAATTGAGTCTCTACTGACCTTCCCTGGCAGACATTTCACATATACTGTTTCAACTCGCCCTGTGTGACTCTACAGGGAAAGGATTCTTGGAAGCTTGTTTCTTGTTTCCTCTGGACTTCACTCTATGCACCATTTTCCTTTGCTGATTCTGCTTTTCATCCTTTCACTAATATAAATCATAGTTGTAAGTATGACTATATGCTGAGTCCTGTAAGTCCTGCTAGCAAATCACTGAACTTCAAGTGGCTTTGAGAAGCCCTCCACACCACCCTTTCCCTTTACAGGTTGGTGAACCCCTGAATTCCATTTCAAACACTTACCTCTTCTCACTCTACATTTTCTCTCAGAAAAATCATATTTGCCAATATAGTTTCAGCTATCACATTTATTCTGTTACCTCCAACCCCAAACTCCAGACTAAATACAACTGCTGACAGGACATCTCCATCTGAAGTACACAGGCACTTCAAACTCAACAGGTTCAAAAATAAACTCATATAGCACCATACTTGCTCTCCCTTGGCACACCCCCAAATTAACTTCTTTCATCTTCTCTATTTATCTTAGAAATTACTATCTACCTGGACTCTATGGCATTCAAGGACCTTCATTACGTGTTACCAGCCTGGTCTTCTATCTTCATGTGCCATGATTTCCTATGCACTTAAAATCACTTTCATACCAGATTACTTGCTGATCCTTCAACACAGACTATTGTCACTTTCTTATTTGATCATCTGAGTTGTCCATTCTCCCTTTCTCTGTATGGTAAATGCCTACTTATCCATGCAACATCCCAATACCCAGCAGAACAGATAACTCTCTTCTCTGTACTTGAAAGGATTTAGTTAATATATACAAAAGCACTAATTTTATCATATTATAATCATTTTTATACTTTCCCCTATTACATTGTAAGATCCTTGAAAGAATGGTGGTTTCCTTGATAGGTAGCATTTCTGACCTCATAGAGTTTACTGTCTAATGGGGGAAAGAAACAATAAACAAATGTGTGAGTATGTATGTATGTGTATATACACACACACACAAATGGGAAGAGTGAGAAAGACAGTGAAAGTGCAACAGAGAAAAGAGAGGCAGTACCAAGTGCACTGATAGGGCTGCTAATTTAAAAGAGTCACTAAAGATGGCCTCTTTATGGTGAGGAGAAAATCTAATGCAGAGAAGTCAAATGAATGTCAGGAGGAAATGCATTCTAGCCAAAGAAAGAGTTTAATACTTTATAAAAGGTTTGAGGAGAATTTGGCCTTTTCTAGAAATAGAGTAAAGAATTTGAAGCAAATGATCCCTAAAAACTCTTTCCATTTGAAATACCTGAGTCTATGACAAAGAAAATGAAATGGATAATGGTTTTTCAACTCTAATAATTCTGCCATGTACTAGAAACTTAGAAAAAAACAAGTCATTTAATTGTCAAAGTTAAGTTAATGACATTCTGAAAAGCAAAATGTTTGCTTTTGCTCACATTCAATGACATTTTGTTGATTTCTAACCAAAAAAACCCCTTCTAGATTTGTGTGCTTTTAACTAACACATATTTCCCATAAATCTGACAGCAGGTAACAGAACTGACATAAGTATTAAATAATATGTTTAATTCATTCAAGTGAAATTATATTATAAAAATTAATAAAACTCACTTGTGTATGGATAGATGAAACAGCAACAACTTCAACATTAAAAACACCTTTGTGATTATCTACCCATTTCATGCCAGGTAGAGGAACCTGTAAGATTAAATATAATGGTCACACATGCTTAAATAGATTATGAATTCCAAAAAGGAAAAATTACAATAACTCAATGAGAAAAAATACTGTGAAAATATATTTTTATTCATTGTAAATAAGTTAAAACTTAACATTTCATTCTTATTACAAACCAATAAATATTTTCTACAAAAGAATTAAAAGGCTCAAGGGGCAAAAAGCATAATACACAAAATTTCTATCTTCTCCTGCTATATCATTCCAAATCTTCCTGTCTATACACATATTTTCCTACACACCCTTATATAGTTAACACCAAACATATTATTTTGAAACCTGTTTTTCACATATTACATTGTTAATCTTTTTTAATGTCAATAAATTCATATTTATGTTATTCTAATGATTTATAATATTCAATTTTCTTTATTTTAAACATTCCTATTATGTTTTAATTGGGCTTTAAAATATTCACAGGCAAAGGAAGTCTATTGTTTTAAAGATTAGAAAACTTTTTTCTGATATAAATTGCTAGAAACATCAATTAAAATTATTTCATAAAAATAATTTTTAAAAGCAAGTACATAAATTGTCTCCATTCCTCCTGCTAAGTACAGATAAAAACCCTGAAACATGACATGTAAAATGAACATAAAGACTCTAAAAGGTAAAGAGAAGAATGAAGATGGGCTCTGGATCTTAGAGTGTAAGAAACTACAAGGCAGTTATTTCTTGGGTTTTATTTTTGCCTCATATATACTGGATGAGGCTGGCAATCCAGAAACATCAAAAGAAGACAAAGCCCAAAGAAAAGCCTGCTCTTTGTAGCCACAGCCAATAACACTCCAGCTAGTCACAAGAGAATAAATCTTGGTCCCATGCCTATCTCCACAGGCTGAACGGGGAGCCTAGGCTGCTACCCTCAGCTGGCTATAATAAGGTGCCCCTCTCTCGAACCCACCCAACACACACTGGGGTGGTGTCAAAGAAGACGGCCTTGGCAGTCTGTCCCCACCTGGTGATAACAAGCCCTCAAACAACTGCAGTGTCAGTTGAGGTCAAGCAGGGTGCAGCAACAAGGTGCCCCTCCCCCTCACAACCAGGGAGGTGTCAGCAGAGGCCTCATTCAGAGACTGAAATCCCACCCTCCCCCAGTAATGAGCCATCCCCACCCAACCCACCCTAGGGAGTAAAAGGAGGAAGAGTGGGTAATGTGGACCTTCATCTCTACCTGGAAGTAGGGCCTCCCTCCCCCACTGCTAAAACAATATTTAAATAAGATCTACAGTCTTACAACATAATACCCATAATGTCCAGGATATAATTGAAAGTCATGTCTCATACCAAGACCAGGAAAATCTCAACTTAAATGAGAAAAGACAATCATCAGGCACCAATACTAAGATGACACGGATGTTAAATACATCTGACAAAGAGATTAAAGCAGTCATCATAAAAAAATGCTTCGACAAGCAATTACGTATATCCTTGAAACAAATGAAAAAAGTAGAAAGACACAGCAAAACAAGAATAAATAGAAAATATGAAGGATTTCTTTCCCATCTTTTTATCATGTGTAGGAAAGAAAACCAAGTAGAGTCAGTTTCCTGTTACGTATTTCAACACGAAGTAGATAAGAAGTTCGGTATCTCTACTGAAGCAAATAATGCAGGTTTTGAAACAATTTTTTGAAAAAGGTGGTGGACCAAGTTGAAACTTATCAAAGTAAGAAACAGTATTAACTTTTTCAATCCAAAATACTCATTTTCAGATTAAAGAAAAATATACAAGTAATATATGCACACATACTTCTTTAAAAACAACAGTTCTCAAAGTTTGGTCTTAGAACCAGCAGCATAAACATCATCTGGGAACTGTTACAAATGTAAATACTCAAGCCCCAGACCTACTGCATCAGAAACTAGAAAAAGATTCAACAACTGGTGCTACAACACACTCTCTAGGTAATTTTGATGCATGTTAAAGTAAGCACTGCTATCTTAAAATACTCTAACAAAGCCTGAGACCCCCAAACAAAGTGAGACCCCCATCTCTACAAAAAATGAAAAATTAGCCAGGTGTGGTGGCACGTGCCTGTCATCCCAGCTACTTAGGAAGCTGAGGCGGGAGGATCGCTTGAGCCCAGGAGTTTGAGGTTGCAGTGAGCTATGATGATGCCACTGCACTCTAGCCCAGGTGACAAAGTGAGACCCTGTCATGCAAAAAAAACCAAACCGACACAAAAAACTCTAATAAGCAGTGGCAATAGCAATGGCATAACAAATACTTCTATAGCACTTTTTATGCCAGCACTATTCTAAAAGTTCTTCATATTATCATAACATTCAATCAATATAACCCATTACTTTAGGTATTAATTATTCTCCTCATTTTACAGATGACAAAACTGTGGCACCCTGAGTGTGGGCTGCCATAACAAAACACCATAGCCTGGGTGGCTTAAACAACAGAAACGTATTTTCTCACAATCCTGGAGACTAGAAATCCAAGATCAAGGTGCCAGCATGGTCAGTTTCTGAGGAGGGCTGTCTCCTTGGGTTGTAGATGGCCTCCTACTTGCTGTTTTCTCAGATGGGTGGGTGCGGGGCTGGAGCATGCAAGTGCGCAAGATGGTGAGCTAGAGTGTGTGCTCATACAAGCTGACTAGTGTCTTTTCTTACAAGGGCACTAATCCCATTATGAAGACCCCACTCTGACCTTGTCTAAACCTAATTACCTCTGCTTTGTCTCTAAAGTTAGGAATTACCTTGTCATAGAAGACTGCCTTTTAAAGTTCTTTTGATATTGGACAATGCCCCTGGCCACCTAGAACCCCATGAGTTCAACACCAGAGACACTGAAGTGGTCTACTTTTCCCCAAACACAACATCTCTAAGTCAGCCTCTAGATCACGGGGTCACAAGGACCTTTAAGGCTCATTATATGTGGTATGCTATGGAAAGGATTGTCAACGCTAGGGAAGAGAACTCCGATAGAGAGAACATCATGAAAGTCTGGAAGGATTTACACCATTGAAGACGCCATTGTTGTTATAGAAAAAGTCATGAAAGCCATCAAGCCCAAACCAATAAAGTTCTGGAGAAAACTGCGTCCAGAAGTTGTGTAAGACTTCACAGGATTTACAACATAGCCAATCAAGGAAATCATGAAAGAGATTACAGACATGGCAAAAAAGGTGTGTGTGTGTGAAGAGACTTTTAAGATAAAGATCTCGGAGAAATTCAAGAGCTAATAGACACCACACCAAAGGAATTAACGGAAGGCAACTTAATGGAGGTAAATGCTTCTGAACCAGTGCCAAATGATGAGGAAAACATATAAGAAGCAGTGCAGGAACCAGATTGATGGTAGACAATCTGAGCTCCAATTATTCAAGACTGCTTTTGACTTCTTTTACAGCCATGGACCCTTCTACGATAAGGGCACTGAAACTAAAGCAAACAGTGGAAGAAGGATGGGTATTATACAGAAACATTTTTAGAGAAATGAAAAAGCAAAAAAAAAGTCAGACAGAAATTATGACATATTTCTGTTAATGAGCCTCCATTTCCTGCCTCCCCTTCCACCTCCTCTACCTCTTCCACTTCTGCCACCCCTGAGACAGCAAGACCAACCACTCCTCTTCCTCCTCCCTCCCAGCCGACTCAATGTGAAGATGAGGACCAAGACCTTTACGATGAAGCACCACATGTCCTCACCATCAAACCGATCAACACTGAAGTGCACATATAGTAATAACATTCATCGGGTGTTGGGCAGATGGGGGGTAGGGGGAGAGGATGGGTATATTCACACCTAATGGGTGTGGTGCACACTGTCTGGGGGATGGACATGCTTGAAGCTCTGACTCGGGTGGGGCAAAGACAATACGTGTAACCTAAACATTTGTACCCCCGTAATATGCTGAAATAAAAAAAAAAAAAGATCTTTATGACGATCCACTTGTACTTAATGAATAGTAAATATATTTTCTCTTCCTTATGATTTTCTTTTCTCTAGCTTACTTTATTGCAAGAATACAGTATATAATACATGCAACATAGAAAATATGTGTTAATGGATGATTTATGTTATAGGTAAGGCTTCCAGTGAGTAGGCTATTAGTAGCTAAGTTTGGAGGACTCAAAAGTTATACATTTTCAGTTGCATGGGGGTTGGTGCCTTTAACCCCTGTGTTGTTCAAGGGTCAACTATATACAAAAGTTTTAGCTCTTAATCTGGTGGTTTATTTCACATATCCATCAGCTACGCTATATAGCTACAGTCGAATCCAAATTATCACCATATTCTTTATATATGTGCATATATAGCATTGTAGCTAGAAGAAAACCATCAGCTTCCCTCTAGAAAGCTGATCTTGCATTTGCAAATCAATTAAGTAAAAACAAATCCTGTAACTTCCACAAAGTATACTTTCTTTTAAAACATTTCCTTTGAAATATAATGTATATCTGACTAAAGGCTCCCCCCACCCCACCCCCGCCTTTTTTTTTTTAACAAAGCCACATAAAGCCATCACTGAAAAGATGTGTTCCTGGAAAACTGAATGAAAGATGTAGGGGGAGGGGAGTCATATTTCTTTCTTACTGTCTTTATTTGTTCATTTAATAAAGACTTATTGAGGGCTTATGATGTGCCTAGGACTATTCTATAATAAATACTTCTAGATTACAGCAATGAACAAGACAGACAAAGTCCCCCTACCCCTATGGAGCTTATACTCTATGGAGAATAAATATTAACAAACAAAGAAATATTAAATATAATGTCAGTGATAAATGATATCAGGAAAATAAAGCAAAATAAAGAGATAAATTAGTGGAGGCTGCTACTTAGGATAGAATAATCATGGAGGACTTCTCTGGAGAGGTGCTATTTGAGTGTACGTCTAAGTGAAATAAAGAAGCAGGCCTTGTGATAGAGCGTTGCTAGCAGAGGGAAGTACAAAGGGCCTAAGAATGCACTCTTCATGTTTTAGGGACAGCGAGGGCTCTGTACTGTGTGACTAGTGCAAAGTGAGTAACAGAGAATGGTGAGAAATGAGGTCAGAGCAATAGCCTTGAATTGCTTTTTTTAAAAATAAAAATAATACAAATTTATTTGTGAATACTTTTGTAGTTGATTCTCAAAACAAATGCCACCGGGAGAATAGTCACAAGACATATTTCAGATTAACATTTATAAAGCAGTTATGGTCAAAATCATTAAGCAACATGGGTAATTATCATGTGATAGTTCTCTCAAGAGGTCCTTTGGTTTGTGAACAGTAGCTGTTGATTCTTGATTGAAATTTTTCCAATGTCTTTGTTACAAGTCTTTCAAATCACACATGTAATTGTCAAAGCTGCTAATATTTCTTGTATGCATGTTTATAGCTACTTTGTTTTCACTTACATAATCAATTATGAAAATATTCTAAAAAATTAATTTAAATCTGTTTTTCTTCCTCCAGTCTTTTAGTGAAATATTAATAGTCTACTAAAAGAAAGAAACATTCATTTATTCAAAGAAGCTTCTTATGTTAAAATATGAAAATTCTCCAAATTGATCTTTTCTTTGAGTTTATATTTCACATATTATTTTGGTTTTAAAATGAATATGTATATTTAGGAAAAAAAACAGAATAAAAGGCTTCTAAGTTTTATATATGGGAATTTTAATCATCACGGAAGAATAACTTCTACTTCATTATCTACACACTTACAGATAGAAGAAATAGGGAGGTTTTGTTTGGTAAAAACATCTTTATAATGAAAAACCCAATTCATTCAATCTGGAGAATTATAACACGGGAAATACTGACCTCAGGAGACAGGACAGAATAAGCCTGTGGCGGTTTTTCCAGTGAGACTGGTAGGCAAAACTGGCCAGTCTTCAATCGTCCATTTTGAAGCATTGGTATCCACTTTTAAATAAAAAGAAAAGAATTTTAATTTAAATTATGTTTGTTACGAAAATAATTACTTGGAAAGCCTATTTTAAGAACTTGGTATAAGCCAAATTAACTCATCACCAAACATTAAGGGATTTAATTATATAAGTAATAATAATCAGCCTTCATAATGCTAGAGGAGAAGTTTCTCTGATAATATTTTATTAAGGAGGACATCCCCAAAACATTCTTATTACTAACCATTCAATATTTAAATCTATAGGGGGTCGTTTAAGGGAAAGTTGGTCTTAGAAAAAGGCCACAAGTGAATCAATTTTAAAACTGACATAATAGTTTCAATGTAAACAGTGAAAGATGGATTTGATTAGAAATGAATGCTAAAATCAAAACTAAAAATTATGAACATAAATTTATCTTCTTACAGTTAGCAAAATTCATGTCATAAACCATGAGAGACAAAAATAATGGATAAAATGTTGATTTTTCTCTTTTGGGTGAAAGCATGATTTTTTCTGACAAAATTGTGTGACAGCACATTATGATGTCCTTCATCTTAAGTTTACCTTTGCAAGTCACTCATAATAATTTTTGAAAAATATTCAAGGGTTTTAGTTTCTTTTCTAAGAGTCTCTTTTACACATTTCAATCAAATCATTTTCTTCTGAAGAAACCTTAAATCTATTATATTTATACTACTGAGTAAACACCTGATAATCAGGACCAATACCTAAGCGTTTACACACATTAGTTAATTAATTATATTAGTTAATTACATTAATGAGAATTTTCTTGTTATGATGATTCTTCCTAACCAATACAACTTTGTAACTATGGGGAATCAGGAAATATTCAAATAATAAGAAACATCAACTATATCTTAAATACCAATTTTTAAATAATTATTTTAAAGATCAAAGAGCTAAATGTTTAGCATGAAGGACTTACTGTATATCCAACTGGGGTTTCAAGAGGAGTATTTTGTTTTTGTTGACAACTAACATGATAAAAAGTAAAAAGCAAGTGATGATGGTCAGTTAAAGTAGCAGGGAGTTTAACCTTGATTTCTTCATGAAAATCAGGAGACCTTCATATAAAAAAAAAACAACAGAGTCAGTAATTAGCTGAAAATAAATAAGGGCATTTGTATATTCGAATAATTTTTAAATTAATTTTAGGATTCATGCTTAATTTTTCCTCTGGTCTAAAACATATTTTTTTTATTCCCAATCTCTAAATAACTAAATCCTATTTCTAAATGAGGGAGCTGCTACTGTTTCTGAAATTTCTCATTCCCTTTTTATTAATGGACTGAGTAATCCTACTATTTGAAAACTCATTAACCACCTTGATACTGAATTCTTCATTAGATTGGAAACTGTATAAAAGAAGAGAGTAGGGTAGGGCTTTCTATATTTATAAGCCAATTTTGACACACGTTACATAGAAAAAATAATGAGTTTTGTAAGTGTATATTTTAGAATGATACCATAGAAAAACATTTTTTATAGGAGTACAGTTTCATTTTAAGACTAATTTGTATCATTCTTTTGTAAAAAAGGAAAAAAGGTATCTTTAAAGAACTTAATATCAAGTTGGGCTTTTTATGAAATGTCTTACATCAATCATCTCATTGTTAAAGAAATAAAAAATGTTACCAAACTATGGACTAGTATTGACTGATTGCTAAAAAAAAAGAAGAAAGAAAGATAAGATCAGGGAATGCCCACAAACTGCATTTGTCCCACAGTTTGGAAGGACTCCCAGAAGATACTAGGAGAATATAACAAACATCATATTTGATCAAACCAATATTCATTGAGAGTAGGCCCAAGGGGCATTTTTACAGAAAAGCATGGCTGTTATTCCTGATAGAGACTTATCATCCCAATCTTCTACATTCAGTTAGTATCTCTCAGAATTATACTCAACAAAACTGTAATCCAACCATATGGCTCCAACCTCTTTAAAGTGAAGGCTGTCCTACCAATTAGGGTTTTTCTCTTAGACGCTAATAGGTAAAATATCCTTCCATTTCCAATAAGCCTCAAAAATACTAACAGGTGTAGATTTGACCACAGAAATACTAAGTGGAACTGGGCTTTCAATACTATCAACAAGAAAGATAGCTAATGCTAGCTGAGAACTTGATGACTTTGGTGGGAAAAAAAAAGATGCTGTGCATCTTATAACTAATCCCACCAATCATCACTGAATTACGAGAAAGTTTAATTTACCAGCAATGTCAGACGGTACCATCATTTTAATTCCATGAATGCTGACAACAACAAAAATAAAGACCTAGCCAAAAACTGGTAAAATTTTAGAAACTACTATCTTCTTTATCAATATATTTCCTAATATTGAGTGTTTTAGTTTGTATCTGTCCTGAAATCACATTATGTGGAGGATTTTGTGAAAAATTAAATTTCTAAGAGGGTTATTCATTCAACCAGTAGAATTTAATTGCCCACCTTAAGGGTAAACATTGTGTTACTTTTGTGGTAGTTTTAAAAATGAATATAAAAAACAATGACTCTTAAAAAGTATAGTAGGAATATAAAGACACACATATATCAATAGCTATGCTATAAAACAAGGGTTGACAAACTATGACCCACAGGCCAAATCCAGTCCATTGGCTGGAAACTAAAGTGGTTTTAACATTTTTAAATGGTTAGGGAAAAAAATTCAAAGATTAAAAATATTTCATGATGTAAAAATTTTATGAAATTCAAATTTTAATGTCCATAAATGAAGTTTTATTGGAACATAGCCACACCCAATTTCTTGCAACTTTACTGTCTATAGCTGCTTTTGCACTACAAAGCAGAGCTGAGTGACTGCAAGAGAGACCATATAACCACAGACCTGAAATATGTACCAACTAGTCCTTTGCAGAAAATGTTTGCCAACCCCTGATATAAAGCATACAGAGTTAAGTGCTTTAAGAACAGAGCTGAACAGATTACTTCAAGTTTGAGATTGGGAAATTATGACTTAGGAGGTGACATTTGACATCAGCCTTAAAGAAAGAGTAGGAGTTCAATAAACAGAGAGAATTGGTATTATAATAGAAAAAAATATCCAAGAATGGCCCAGAAATAGGAAAGCACAGGATATGTTTGATAATGAGGCAGAAAGAAAATCAACACTTAAAAGCTGATTGGGTATTAGAACAGGAGAGGGAAAGCAAGTATGTCTTAAATTTTGAGCCAGAGTAACGGAAAAATGGTGGTTCCATAAACAAAAATGAAGAGTCAGACAGAGACGGGGTCAGGAAAAGAGTCAGGATTAGCTACATGGAAATAGAGAAGGCAGCAAGGCATCCAAATGAATATATCCAATAGGCCACTGAAAATACTTATCTGTATCTCAGAAGGAAGGTTATGACTGAAAATAAAGAGTTGGGAACAATCTATATAAACATTAAAGTAGTAGAATTTTTAACTGACTGTAACTCCAAGAGATACATATAAGATTATTTAGGAAGACAATGTGCAGAGAAAAAGGGTTAAGGGCAAAGCTTTAGTGCTTTGTGTGGAATGCCTACACTTACGAGAAAGAGAATAATTGCTACACAAAAAAAGAGTGTTCAAAGAGGTAGAAGGAAGTCAAGATAGGGCCATAAAATTAAGGTGAGAAAGAAGAAAGTTTTAATGAGGGCAAGGAAAATACGCACCATACAACAGCACTGAGCAAAGGCTTTGGTGTTTTTTTCTTTAAGTCTGGGAACCATAAGCTTCTTTTGAGAATAAGAGATGGAGGTAATGAAGCAGGAGACTGATGATGCAAGAGAAGGGATAACTAACTCATATTCTGCAAGAAGCTGGATAGGACCACATGGGAGAAGAGGTGAAAAGATTTACACTGAGCAGGGAGTGAGCCATTACTCCCTTTGAAATGGAAGGAAAGGCAGAACAGCATGGAGACAGTCTGAGGTGAAGAGTAGAGAAGTTGATAGGTTTCAAGTTGGATGGTCTTAATAAACTTAATAAAAGGAATGCTGAGAATAAAGCACACAGAAAAGAAGCAGGAGCTAGCGCTAAATGAGCGAGAAGACTAAAAAAATGATGATAATAAGATTACAAAAGAGCAGTGGGGCCAAAAGAAGATAAAATAAAATGAATTACTATAGCCCCAGCATATGATACAATAACATCAATTTGTTATAGTCCTGATTGGTACAATTTTGTGACTTTCTCCAACGGCATTCAATAATCCCCCCAAAAGAAAGCAGAAATCAAAAGTCAGCAAATTCCCAAGGAAGTAAAATACAAAGTCACTAAATTAAAAGGTTATTGGATGTTGAGAACACCACTAATTTAACTGACTACTGTGTTTGAGCTTAGTAAAGAGTTAAGTAAAACTACAAAGTACCAGGGGAAAATATCTGGGAAAGACCAAACGACAAGAGGCCACAATGATAATCAATAACAATATAATAAAAATGAAAGGATCAGAGAATTTGATAGAAAAGATGTTTTGTGTACAAAGTCTTACATTTGAGATGTCTATGGAGAACGGCTGTGCATCTACAGGTTGAAAATTATAATTTTGATGTCAGCCTTGAATTTGGCACATTCAGTGCAGCAAAGTATTTGGTAAACACACTAATGTGGGTGCTAACAATGCCACTGAGAAGTGAGTAACTTTGAAAGAAATATTTGAATTCAGTACCTGTTATGATATACTACGGCTGTATACGCTTCCTTTGAAAATTCTGAACAGCTAGATTTACCAAAGATTACCTGAAACAAATAACAGCATGTTGAAACTTTGTTGTAATAAATGCTGGATGTTTCATATCTATGTAAGAATTTGTCTGATTTAATAACTGAGAAAAATGGGCAAAATCAGCCCAATGAAGAGCAATGTGCCTAATGACGTTCATTAAAAAGTTCAATTGCTTAACTATAAATCTCAACAGTAGACCCATCTAACATTCAAACATTCAAAAATTTTCTATCAATTGTATTTATATCTACTGGGCAATAAGGTACATTTCTTTCCTTTTTCTTAAAGACGGTGAAGAATTCATTTTTAAACTAGATATGGTACATCATTTGGAATTTATATAAGAAATATGATCTTAGAATGCTGGCATACATCAACTACACAAATTGATCAAACTGATGGCTTCTTCACTAAAACAGCAGAGTAATTCTGAAAGTCAAATATAAATTATTTATAAATTATATGAAAAATCCTATTTTAGCTGAAGCTATGTATCCCTTTGCTTCTAGTATTACCTGCAAGCTACTGTATAATGGAGGAGAATGTCCATTCTTAAATTTTTATATACATGTGTTTTTAAAAAATCCACCACATAAAAAAAAATACGATACTACTTTTGAAGAAAGTTTAAAGGTAAAATAATTCAGCCTTGTGTATCTGCCTCTTTAATTCTAACAGGAATACTGTGGTTAATTAGGGCAGCTGATTAGATAAATGGCTTAATGATGTCAAGGTCATAGTTCTAATTCCTATGTGAGACAGTTAGATTTGCAATATTATCTAGCCATAAATTAAACTCTTAAGTCTGGCTAGTCATCTTTACGTATGCATGGGTAAGTAAGTGGATATGTCAGTGCATTTCTATCAATAGAACTTGTAAAACAACTCAAAGTTTCTTCCTTTTATAAATGGATTAATAGGCATCGTCCTTAATTCAAAGGACATATTAGCAGATATTTCTGTTCCTTTTTGCAACATTTCAAGCAGGTTCTTTTACTTTAAGGGTATATAAAACTGTAATAATTATGATTTTCCTATATAAGTAGTATTTCATCAAATTGCTAATACCTTAGTATGCTTTCATAAAATGTTCCAGTGCCAGAATTATAAAGTTTATAATTTATTCATATCAACATTATATAATCAAAAAATTATCTTAATAGCCCAAAGTCCTTATTTTTAAAAACATAAGCATAAACTGTCCTTATTTTTAAAAACATAAACATAGTATGTCCATATTTATACACTCTTTCAAACCAGACACTCGCATAAACATAAAAACATTATTTTCATAACTAATACACAGTGAAAGAAATGTAGTACCTTTTCTTCCCCTCTGAGAAGCTATAGCTTTTAATAAAATAACTTGTTTATTTTCATAACATGAATAATATAAAGTGGAAAGTTCCCTTTTGATCATTTGACATATATTTTTAATCACTTGGCAACATGCATTGAGCATCAATTATATGCCAAGCACTGTGATAGGCATCAAGATGAGTAAGACATAGTCCTTGCCCTCAAGGAGCTCACAGTCTAATGGGCGAGATGAAGAAATAAACATATAATCATCAAGTAATAAGGCTCTTGAAAGTGAGAAGATGCTACAGTAGCACCAAAGAGGGGGTATTTTGCCAGTATAGGCTGGGTACAGCTTGGGCTTTGTGGAAGAGGCCATGTATATGCTAAGATAAGGAAGAGTTTGTTAGGCAAATAATAAAAACAGGTTTTATGTATACTGCATTTGTCCAAAGCTCAAACTCATATGGAAATTCACATACAGACTAAGCATATATTTTCATAATCTAGTATCTTTTCATCAAATACGATAATAGACTCATTCCTTCAGCAGAAATGAAGAAATAGTAAAGAGCATAAAATGCTAATTCCAGACCTCAAAAATAAATTCTACACTTATTCAGCATATATTACATGCAAGTATCTGAAATAGCTGCCACAGGAGAATACAAAGATGAATAATTTGTGCTCACTGTTGTCAAGATCTACAAATGTTGATGAAACTGAGGCAATAAGGGAAAAGAAAATATATTAATATCTTTCCTAGTAAGTAGACCATTCCAAGAACTTGATTAAAAGATGGATATGGAAGGATAAAATAAGACTGTTAACAATGCACCTATTCTGAGCTCATTTCATTCCACTAGGGTTCTCAAAGGTTGAACATTTACAGTGATAGTTGATATGTTACCAACTTTAGTTGAGCCAAAAATCTACTGTCATGGAACTTGCATTTATTAGCATTTCACAGATCCTAAATGACAATTTGGGCATCAAGAATCTCTCCAGTCTGGCCTCATTCTACTATTTCTGACTTATCTTCCATAGCTCTGGCTCGCTGGCAACTCAACACTATTCATGGACATTACCTAACCTGAACTGCTTTCCTTCCCCCACTTCCAGACCCACTGCCATTAACACTTTAATGACCTTTGGTTTCAGCACAAAAGTACCTCTTCCATGTGATGCTTATCTGTTACCTCAGTAAGGCATTCTCTTCTACCTCTGAATATCTATTCCTTTGAATCTCTATACCAATCTTTTAATAATTAGCACATATCTTGGTTCTCAACATTGGCTGCGGGCTGAGTGTGGTGGCTCACACCTGTCATCCTAGCACTCTGAGAGGCTGAGATGGGAGGATTGCTTGAGGTCAGGAGTTCAAGACCAGCCTAAGCAAGAGCAAGACCCTGTCTCTACTAAAAACAGAAAGAAAAAAAATTAGCCAGGCAACTAAAAATAGAAAAAATCAGCTGGGCATTGTGGCATGCGCCTGTAGTCCCAGCTACTTGGGAGGCTGAGGCAGGAGGATCGTGTGAGCCCAGGAGTTTGAGGTTGCTGTGAGCTATGATGATGCCACTGCACTCTAGCCCAGGCAACAGAATGAGACTCTGTCTCAATTAAAAAAAAAAAAAAAAAAACCAACATTGGCTGCAAAATGTAATCCCTTGGTGAAATTTAAAAATATTGATATATGGTTCTGATCCCCATAGATTATGATCTAATTCAAATGAGATTCAGCCTGGGCACTGTATTTTTAAAAGCTTCCCAGGTTAATCTAATGTGCAGCCAAGGTTGAGAATTAATGCCAGAGTTTCTCATCCAAGACAGGAAGAGCCACACATACTGAAATCACGTGGGGAGCATTTTCAAACTATAATACAACCTCATATAACATTCATCAACTCCCACCTCCCTTATCTGGCCTTACATTCTAAAGGGGTTGAGGAGAATCAGAATCACAGATGCCAAAAGTAGAGAAAACATATCTGTACTTTGATAGAGTTCCTAGGTGATACTGACCTGACCCTCTTTTGAAAGCCACTATTTTAGATTTATATGTATTTGTTTTATATCATCTAGATTGCCAGTCTTATTCATCTTTGTACCTCTGGGAGTGCCTAGCATATACCATGCCCTCAATAAAAAGTTAGACTTTAAAAAAAAAAGAAGTTAGACTTTAAGTTAACTCATTACTTCTACATAGGAAGTGATGCAGTTAGCAATTTGGTTTAAAAAAAAAAAGCCTATTTGAACTATATATGAAGAATAGGAGAAGTAAGGAACATTTCTTACCGGCATGGCATTGCTTGGATCTTCTCCATACATAAACTGGACTTTCACTGTTATGTTTCTGGCAGAACCTTGACGATTGGCAAAATTAAGACTCTGAGGGTATATGTATAGAAGATTTCTGTGAAAGCAACAGTATAAATGATAGTAAATATATATCTAAAAACACAATGCCTCACTCCCTAAATATCACAAAAGAAAGGTAAACAAATACTGAATTATTAATATTTGCTAGCCAGTATGCTAAGTATTTTCACATAAACTGTTTTACTTGATCCTTAGAGCAATCATTCAAATACATGGCTATCAAATACATCCCAATTCCACAGATAAATTGACACCCAGAAAGTTAAGGGATTTTCACATACAACCAAGTGACAAAGCTGAAATCAGAGCACAGGTCAATAAGACTTTTCAAAACTCATTATCTTTCCTCTACAAGAGGCTTCTGAGAAATAAAGCTTTGAGTATGGACTGAAACATTATTAAGAAGTCAAAAAAAACTTCTAATATTATCTTAGTTCCTCCAAGCAGATATAAATAGGATGGCATTTATAAATGTGGCTTTTATATAAATGTGATCACAGATTTAAGAGGTACGATTTCCATATTACAGTTCAAAAACATATTACAATATGGTGGGCGTAACAGAGTTAGATACAGTAGTTACTATGGGACAATCACATCCTACTCTCAATTTATTTGACTTTTGTCCAGTTTATGATCTTGCATCTTGTACAAACTTTAATACTCTCTGCTGCCAACACAGAGAAGGGAAATAATTCAAGAAAAGACACCAAATGAAAGGGCTTAAAAAAGAATGAGAATTACTTTACCTGAAAACTAGTGCTTGGAGCCGATGAACAAGACTTCAAGTATAATGAAACCCTGCTAATCAACTGCTAGGGCAATGAAAATAAGACCTAAATTTTCTGGTGGGTGGTAGGGCAATATAGAAATTTTAAATGAACACACACTTTGCCCCAACAAACTCACTGAGAAAGAAACATAATGCTCACCAGTACTGGATTGGTTAATTAAATTAAGATACATTAATAAGAAGTTTGTCCCCAAACTGACAATGTATAGTACTATTTATTGATGTGGAAAAAGAAATCCAGCATGTTGAATGGGGTATAGGGGAAGCTGGTTCCAGAGCTGAATCTATAGTAGCATTGCCCTATTTATAGAAAACTCTGTGTGTAGGGGTGGGGGTGGGTGGGAAGAGGAAGAGAGAAAGAAAGAATGAATAAAATTGTATTTCTGAAAAATAATGATGGCTTGAGTTTCTTTTTTTAGCTAATAGTAATGGCTTTATTTTCTTTTTTTATACTTCTCTATTTTGTTTGAATTTTTACAGTGAAAATATATGATCTTTACAATTAGAAAAAGTAATAAAGTAATTTTTATGGTGGAGGATGGGAGTGTCTTTGACAATAAGCATACACTTTGGAAATACTACAGAAATGGAGAAGAGTCAGTTGTACTCAAAATAGTCAAAAAGTATAAAAGGCAAATATGGAAATGATATGATTGGTCAGTTTGCTAATCAGAAGAACCTAAGACCAAAGATGACTATGACTAACTAACCACCGTAGTCATCAAATAAAATTTGTACAGGAAATATTTACTGATTCTTCAACAAATGTCAGGCATTCTGTTGGGCACTAGGGAAATAAAGGAAGATTAAGAAGCCATTCCTTGTTCTTGAGGAACATAGTCTAATGAGGCAGAAGTGCCTATAACCAGATCATTTCAAAACAATGTAGTGTTACAAGAGAGGTATGCAGAAGCTATGGGAGGAAAAGATAGGTACTTAGTTGTTTGTGGAGAAGTCTTTTCATCTGTAAGATCCCCATCTTTTCTATCCTTGCAATTTATTTGTTGAAGAAAGGGGACTGTTTTTGTATAGATTTTTCCAGAGTTTAGATTTTACTGCTTGTATCCCTGTAGTGTCATTTAAGATATTCCTCTGTGTTTTTTGTAAATTTAAAGTTGGATCTAGAGCCTTGGTCATATTTAGGTTTAAATTTTTCAGCAAGATCACTTTATAAAGGATATTGTGTTCTTTTTTTGTTTTTTTTCCCTTCATGAACCATATCTTACAGATGTCTATGTGTTCCTTTATCAGGAAAACAATGTTTGGTTGTTTCTTTCTGTATAATTAGTGGACAATGATGATCAATGCCTAAATCTATTAATTCATGAATGTTGCCAAAAGATAGTATTCTATCATTTCTTTTTTATTTAATAGCTGGAACATCTCTATGAAAAGTGCTTTCCCTCATGAGCTATTTTCTTTGCCAGTCAGCCACTACATGAGAGGCAGGAATAAATGTTTAATTCTTTTCCATTACTGCCAGTTTTCAAAATAATAAATTGGTACACTATAATTCTCTAAAACAGATCCATTAAATCTTTTTTTAAGCATAGTTTGTAAACTCATGGATGAAACATATTTGATGGATTTCAATACACTGCAGTTATCATCCCCATGAATCATCAAATTGTCCCATCTTTGGAAAATTAAAAAAACAATTCAAACTGGCATCTGATTCAGTCATAGTAGTCTTTGTTTTAGCTTTTTGTTTTATATTATGACAAGATGTTCCAGCCTCTTCTTACACATTTTCTCCCTAGACCTGGAATCAGTCATTTTTCCAAGGAGCTGTAGTTCTTTTAAGAAACGTTTTCTAAACCACAGTCTGAACACGTATTATGGTCTAGTCATTGTTTCTAGCCCACTTAAGTAGAAAGAGGGTAAAAATGCTTTTAACATAAAATATATTCTCAGTTCATAATAATAGTTCAAATTCAGGACTACAAGATTTTTACTTAATCTTTTCTATCTTACATCTACGTATCATTTTTCATGCTAAGAATCATACTCCAGGACATCAACCATGGAAGAGTTAGAATTATATCATTTAATTATTTGTAGTCTGTTTTATTCCAAGAATGGCACCTTAAGGAACTCCCAAGACTCTACGGTCAGACACAGGAGGATGAGCTTGCAAAGAAGACTAAAAAGGCATCCACAGAGAAGTAGAAGGAAAATCATGGGAGTATAATACATGGAAACCAAAGGAAGAAAATAAAACAAGAATGAAATAGTTAGGTGCCAAAATGCTTATTCAGAAGCCAAATGAGAGAAGAACTGAAAAATTTCAATGGGATTTAGCAATACGAGGGGTCACTGATAATCTCAGGTTGAAAATAGTTTATAAAAGTAGGTTGAGGAGTAAGCAGGAGTAAAGATAATGAAATAAAGTGAAATTCTTAAAAGTGTAGTTGTGAATGGAAAAAAATATAACGTAATAACTAGAGACAGAATATGGAGATTTTGAAAGTCTTTTAAAATGGGAAAGGTTTGAGCTTGATTAAATCCTAATGAAAAGAATCCAGTTAAGACAGAGTTTGCATATCCTAGAACAAGAATGTGACATTCCTGAGATGGTAGAAGAGAACAGAATCCAAAGCACATGATAATATATTGGTCCTAATTATGTCTAAAACTCCTTATTGTAACAAATATTACTGAATATCCACAGTATACTAGATACTGAGAATACAGAGATAAAAGGCAAAGTCCTTGACTTCACAGAACTCATGCTCTAGAGGAGAAATCAGACAAGCAAATAATTATAATGGAGTATTATACTTGTTGTGAACACAGAATAACATAGAATAAATGGGGCCCATAGGAGGATTTGGGATTAAAGAATCCGCCCACAAATCTCAATGAGAAATTTTCAAATAAGACATACAAAATACACAGAAAAGCAAACTACATTATGCTTCCCCACCCCACTTCCCCACCCCCTGCTCCCAAATCTCTACAGTAGGATTACTACTATCTTTGCTTTGTGGGCATGAATATGCCTGGTCTGTTCCCATCTTTCAAATGTAGGAAAGCCTCACCTTTACCTAGCCCCCACCACATTACTTTGTTATTTCATTCACAATTCTTACACAATCTGTAAGTACCTTGTTCATTTATGTATTACTTATTATTTTTATATCTCCTCTAACAGTGCCCAAACTCCATCAGGGGAAGGACCTTGTCCATCCATTTAACTGCTATATTCTCAGGGCCTAAACAGTGCATCATATTTACTGAATAAATAATGAACAGTGCTGAATGCACACAAAAATTTAGTTACTTAACACTTCTAAGTGTTTAGATTCCAGGTTAAATGGGAATTGACTGAACATTATCTGTAAACTATGTCTGATTTCCAATACAGGCAATACGATTTTATTTTTATTTTTATTAATTTATTTTGTATTAATTTCACAGGTAGAGGCAATACAATTTTAAATTTGACATCTCTGAAGATGAAAAGCATGCAATTGAATCCAGATTCTTTTCCATTCAACTACTCACTCTACTAATAAATTCCCAAATAAACCTAGTAAGATTTTACTTGGTATTTAAAACATTCCTTAAAAGAAATTTCAAATCACCAAGAAGATAAACAGTAGATAGTTGATTAGGGGAAAAAAGATGAATTCATATTTCATCCCTTTATAAAAATAAATTGCAGATTAATCAAAGGCTTAAATAATAAAAATAAAACCATAAAAGTACTAGAAGAACTTTAAGGAGACCATATTTTTAGGCAAGGGAGGCATTTCTTAGCATAAACTACAAATCATAAAAGATATAAAATTTAAAGCTCCTGCATAGCAAGTGATACCATAAACACAGGAGGAAGAAAAATGAAAAAAATGGGAAAACACTGTTACTTATATGTGACAAAGATTTAGTATCCATAACATTTAAATAATTCCTAAAATTAGTCAGAAAGAGACAAACTTTAAAAGGCAGGAGGCGGGGGTGGGGGTGGGGGGGGAACTGGGGGAGAATTACATACATGCCCAGGAAATTCACAAAGAAAGCAACATAGATGGCCAGGAAAACAAACTAGGTATGTATGTGCCTGTTAGATTTTTCAGTATTTTTTATCCTTTTCATTAAAAGCACTGGTAAAAGTATACGGGAAAAGAGAAATTCTCATATACTCTTGGCAGGGATGTAAATTGGTACAGCCCTTTTGAAAGACAATCTAACAAAAACAATCATAATTTAAAAGTCAACATCTATGAATTTATATGAAAATATACACATACATAAAAATATTTTCTATGAATTCTGTTTATAATTAGGAAACTGGAAACAACTTAAATGATCATTAATAGGGACATTCATATAATAGAGGATTATAGAGCCATTAAAAAGGATATGGTGAATCTACAGGCACTCATACGAAAATACCTTTTGAAATATTAAGATCTTGAATGACTTATATATCAATGGATCTGGTATGATAGACCCCAAAATGTTCATAGTGATGAGTCAAGATTTTTACTTTTTATAGGTTTTTGAAATATCTGAGCTTTCACGATAAGTACTTCCAACATTAAAAAAAACTTAACACATATTAATAGTGAAAACACACAAAAAAGTAAGATAGATAAAATGATTCCTTCAAAGCTTACTTAACTTCTAGATATATGCTGCCCAATAAGATAGTCCAGTCAGACTATTGAGCACTTGATATGTGACTGGTTCTAACTGAGACATTCTGGAAGCATAAAATATACAACAGATTTTACAGACTTAGGATAAATAAAACCCCTAATTAATACTTTCATATTGATCACATATTGAAATAATTTTTATACATTAAATAAAATATACCATTAAAATTAATTTCACCTGTTTCTTTTTAGTCTTTTTAATGTGGCTACTAAAATTTTTAAATTACATATATGGCTCATATTATATTTGCATTGGACAGTACTGTTTTGGACAAAGGGAGGAAAGAGGAGCTAATATATTGTTTGGCATTATTCTTTATTTTAATTAATATAAACATTTCTATTTATAAATGTGTTTTTCTCAACTACTTTCAGAATCTATCAAATATATTAATTAAAAAACAAATTATCACAGTTAAAAAGGAAGAAATTAAAAAGACACTATGTACAAAAGAGCCAAAATACTTTTTGTTTTATTTGAAAGTCATATTGCACAACCTAGTGGAGGATAAAGGACTTTGCTTTGCTTGGAATTTAATTTAGGCTCTTAAATGTCCTAAAATTCTATGTAGCTAAGAAATTTTGAATATTGGTCCCTAGAAACTAGAAATCCTTAAATTAGGACCTAAGTCTGTTTATAAGATTCTTACTTTCTTTGGCATAAATATTTTAATTTTTATAACATTACTGATTATATTTGACCAGGATTCTTTTTTTTTTCGAAACACGGTCTCACTCTGTTGCCTGGTTTAGAGTGCATCAATAGCTCACTGCAACCTCAAACTCCTGGGCTCAAGCAATCCTCCTGCCTCAGTCTCCAGAGAAAATGGGACTATAGGCACACACCACCATGCTCAGCTATTTTTTTTTCCTTTAAGAGATGGGGTCTTGCTATATTGCCCAGGCTGGTCTCAAACTCCTGGCCTCAAATAATCCTCCTGCCTCAGCCTCCCAAAATGTTAGGATTACTGTGTAAACCAGGGTTCTATTTAAATAGGAACAAGTTCAAGCAAAAATTAGATTCTGCCTTTAGCAATGTGTACTCAGACAGGAGGCATTAGAAGGCAGAAAAAAATCATTTATGAAATTATTACTTTTATTACCTTTCCCTATGTTGAAGCACCTCTACAGCTTGTAACTAGGCAAATTACTTACTTAAATTATAATTAATAATGTAGTTCAAACTTTCCTTACATTATTGTAAGAAAAAAATTATCCAGATATTTATACTGAGACAATATACCATAAACCAAGACTATGTATCCATTGCCTCTAATCTATCAGTGTTATATGTGAGGAATTACATAAATTATGCAAAAGTGTTACTGTCTTAGTACAGAATCAAATATGGAAGGAACTTCCTTCACACAGCCTCTCTTTGGTACTAGTGTCCAGTTATTTCCACGCACTAAAAGGGGCTACTCTTCAAACTCCCTTCTCTAAAACAAACCTGCTATATCAAAAAGGGGAGGAAGCATCTACTTTACATAAGTTTTGTGCTTGGAAAACTCCTATATGTTATGACTTTATCATTCTCTTATTCATTCAATAAGCATTTATTGTTTCTACAGTGTGGAAGGCATTGTACTCAAGTGCTATAAGGGATATAAATTAAAACCAGATACAAATCTTGCCAATAAACAGTTTATGGTGCAATAGGGGAGAAAAGTTGGCCCACCTATAGTCTCCCTCAACTAGCACAGGGTTAATAATTTTAAGCCACAAAAACTGACAGCTTAGTTAAGAGAAGTTTTGAAATATGCCCTTCATGACCAATAATTACAATTCTAATTTTTTCTTTTAAATAAGGAGAAAATTTAAATTTCTTCTCTAGTTCAACATATACTTTTAAATTCCATAACACGTACCAGTGCAAAGGGTAAGATAAAAATGAAGAACAAGGAAATTTTTTGGTTTTGTCTTCATTAATGGAAGTATTTATGTATCTTTTTTTAGTTATGTTCTTTGTTTCTGCTACAAATATTTACGTGGTTCTATACTAGACACTTAACAAAAAGTATACACATGCTAATCAAAAGACATAATTCTTTACCAAGGTCTAAGAGATCAAAACTTAGAAAACCTAGATTCTAGCAAAATTTCCCAATTTACACGATCTTATTATGGGATTAACTAATTTTCACCAGTAAAGTACTATAGTATGGGTATAAATGCATTGATTGTATTATTGCTTACTATATACCACGTAATGTTACTATACACCAAGTATGCTTACTGTATACACCAGGTAATGTTCTAAGTGCTTTGAAAATGTTAAACTTTTAATCTTTACACAACCCTATAAAGTAGGTATTATTATCTTCACTGGACAGATGAGAAAACAGAGGTACAGAGAAGCTAAGAAATCTGATCAAAGGTCACAGAGCTGAAGAAAAGCAAAGCCAGGGTTCCAATTCAGGCACACTTGCTCCAGAAACATGCCCTTAACCACTGTGGAACACTACGTCTGCTGCAACTATAAATCAAAGCCTTAATCCTCAATTACCAAAAGTAAGGGCCTCCATTTTATACCAGGAAGAAGCATTTCAAAGAATAGAAATTTGGAAATGGTTCACTTCATAAAATTTTGCTTGACAATTTATAATTTACAGTAAAATTTGTTATGTCAAAGTGTTTCCCTTTGTTTAAAAGCTATTAACTTTATACAAAATTTCTTTTGGGTGGGGTTGATTATATACAGGTACACAGGTTAGTTTTGTGTGGTATAAAAACTAACATACTGAGCACTTCCTATTTGCCAGATACTGTTGTAAGTCCTCTACACATATTTTTTTTAATTCTCATAATCCTATGAATTATGTGCTATAATTACCCCAGCTTTACAGATGAGGAGACTGAGGTATGAAGAGGTTAAGTAACTTGTCCAATGGCAGACGTCTGGAGCTAGCTTGTGGACCCAGACCACAGTCTGACTCCAGAACCCATACTCTTAACAATTTCACCATATTAATATATGTCCAAATTAGGCAGTTTTAAAGGATCTGCTATTTTCTAACAAAGTTCTTAATATAAACACTCAATAAGTATAATCACATATGTAATTTAAGCATTTAGTATTTTTCCTTTTGACACTAAGTTAGAAGCCCAATGTTATATTTATTTTTAGAAATACTGTTAATATTTTTTGTTAAATTTTTATTATCAAAATTGTTACTAAGCTCACAAACTTCAGAAAAACTTCTGATGGGCAAATCGTTTCAGACATTGAAAGTATTTAAGATTTAATTCTAGTTCTACCTTAGAAAACCAAGTATCTGCTGTTTCTTCAGTGGGCATGTGGAAAAGAGCCTAGAAATAAAGACAAAACATAATGGAGAAAGGGGGTGAAATGTCTTTAATGACACTTATTATGTATGGGATTTTGTGATCATATGCAAGGATGGTTAAGACACATGTGATGTAAAAAGACATACTAACAAATAATTATAGTGACAAATAATAAGGAACATATATGTTAGTTTACAGAGCACCACAAGAATACAGTATTGAGAGCCATAATATCACCTAAAGGAATAGAGAAAGGCTTCAGAAAGAAGGCATTTTGGGGAATGAGTCACTGTTTCGTAAGAACTAAAATACAGTTTGAGAAATGGATACTTAATTCATTAATTTTTCTTCAACTTTAATATTGAATTTACACATCAAAAGAGTTTGTTTTTGTCTTATAAATCTCTTTGAAAATCATAAAAAATTAAAATGAGCTTTTAACAGGTAGACATCATAACACTGAAAGTATAGTTTATAATATAGCTAAGTTAAATATAATAACAATTTCAAATTACCTATTAAGTTAGTCACTCACTTCTTTGATTTCATTTAGCATTGATCTAGCTCAATGTGGAAGAAGGTCACATTCGTACAAGTTAACACAGCTTAATTATTAACTATATTTACCTGCCAATCTCACATTTCATGTGGCAAATAGTGGTGTATATATAGAGTTAAGAAGTCTAGGTCTGCTTCCAGAAGAAAAATAATTTCAAATCGCTTGAAATTAAATTAGGATAAAAATGTACATGATTAAGATCTTTCTTTTCATTGTTCCTGTAGTTATTTCTTCAAGAATTGACCAAGACAATTCATCACTTGATACTGTATCTTCAGAGCCAGTATCAAGATTTGCTATGTTAGATGATGTAAAAATTTTAGCCAATGGCCTCCTTCAGTTGGGACATGGTCTTAAAGACTTTGTCCATAAGACTAAGGGCCAAATTAATGACATATTTCAAAAACTCAACATATTTGATCAGTCTTTTTATGATCTTTCACTGCAAACCAATGAAATCAAAGAAGAAGAAAAAGAACTGAGAAGAACTACATACAAACTACAAGTCAAAAATGAAGAAGTAAAGAATATGTCACTTGAACTCAACTCAAAACTTGAAAGCCTCCTAGAAGAAAAAATTCTACTTCAACAAAAAGTGAGATATTTGGAGGAGCAATTAACTAATTTAATTCAAAATCAACCTGAAACTCAGGAACACCCAGCAGTAACTTCACTTAGAGTAAGTAGAAATCAAAGTGGGTTCATGATTATGTTTTCAATGCGGATCTTAAAAAAAAAAAATCTGAAGACATGCTATTTGAAATATTTTGTTGCATTGTTGAAATACTTAATTTTTCTCAAGAAAAGTAACCTCCAGAAAATAAAATTTTCCCTTATATTTTAAAGTTGGTTTTTGTTTCCCTAATATTATATATAAAAACAACTAAACTTTATATTTCATGTGAAAATTATAAATCAGTTAGGTAATAAAATATAGAACACTAAATCATTACACTATTGTAAATTACTGAAGGTAAATAAAAAGTTAAAGGTATTTAAATTTGAAAACTATTCTCCTATGTTTAAAATGAATAAAAGTAATACAGTAAATGGTAAAGATTTATTCCAATTAAAATACACTGGGCTTTTTTCTTTTAATTGAAGTTCAGAAAATCAAATTTTAGAGATGGTACATTTTAAGTAAAACTTTAAGAACAAAAAAAGTATGTACTATCTGAAAGACGTATACAAGAAAAATTGATTACCAATATTCATTTTCCTAATCCACTATTAGTTAAAAAATTTAGATTGTGATAGTGTTATGGGAAATAAAAACTCTAAGAAAAAAGAAAGAGGAAAGAAACTTTTAACCAACTACATTCTATACCCAGACTTTTGTAGAACAGCAAGATAACAGTATCAAAGACCTTCTCCAGACCGTGGAAGAACAATATAAACAATTAAACCAACAGCATAGTCAAATAAAAGAAATAGAAAATCAGGTAAGTCAATACTTTAATGGTATGTCCAAACTTTTACACTGGTTTATAGAAACACTGGATTGTTTCTATAAATTGTTTAAAAGCTTTAATTGGATCATGAGTAAAATAATTGCATCAGCATGATTATTAAGATTTCAGACTCTGAAAGTAATAAACTATCTGGGTTTAAATCGTGGCTCTGAAACTTTCTGTGTGGCCTTGAATAAATTTCTTAACTCTTATGTTTCTCAGTTTCCTAACATATCCTATGAAGATAATAACAGAAACTATCTTACAGGGTTGTTGTGAGAAAAAAAGAATTCAGCAGCTAAAGTGATCCTATTAACATTTAAATTAGATCATGTTTCTCTTTGCTCTAAACCCCATGATGGTTCCCCATCTCTCTCATATTGGGCTCTTAAGACTCAGATGACCTGAACTTTCATTATGTCCCTTACCTCCTCTTCTGCACTCTAGTCATACTAGCCTCTTCACAGTTACTCAAACACATCAAACACGCTGCCACCTAGGGCCTTTGCCCTTGTTCCTTCTAGTTGGAATGCTCTTTGATCTGGTATCTGTATGGCCACTCTTTCATTCCCTTTAAGTCTTTATCAAATATAAAATTCTCAATGAAGCATTCCCAGGTCACTTACTCAAAAATGACAATTACCTAATCCCATCCCTGAAAGCTTCTACCTCCTTAACTACTTTTTCCTCTTAATACTTGCATTTATGTAAACATAATATATATTTTAGTTATTTATCTTGCCTATTCCTGCACTAAAATGTAGAATCCATGAGTATAGGGATTTTTCTCCATTGTTTCCATTGCTGTACCCCAGAATATAAAACACTGAATGACACACAGTAGGCACTCAATAAATATCTGTTGGATTAATAAAGGTAATGTCACATTCGACACAGTTAATAAACACTTGCCACGATTCTTACTACTTGCATTATTAGAAACTGTGTACCTGATAATTAAAGGCCAACAACCAACAATGTAAATAATCTACGGTGTAAACAATTGGTGAGGTGAGGAAGGAAGGAACTTGTTTAGAATAAAGCTATGTCGAAATCTAAGCATTTCCATATATAGTACAATAATTTAAAAGTATCAATTAGTAATACTCCTGAACAACCATTCAAGAGAGTCAAAAAATAATACAGAATCAGAGAAAACTGGTAAAAAACGGTTCCCAAGAACTATAAAAAAAATTACTACTGATTTCCACTAAACAAACAATAATTTTAGTAGGTTATGCGAATTTTCCAAAAATGTTTTTTTGCCAACTACTTTTGATTCCATAATATCCTTATTACATAGGCTATTTTTCTAAATTTGTTTTTATTATATCATTTACTACGATTAAATGAACCTGCTCACAAAAGCAAAATGTCGCTATTATACAATGATATACATTCTGTCTAAAAATAAAATGAAGAAACCAAAACAATGAATATCTGAGTTGGAAGAAGCTTTAGATCATCTAATCCAAATTCCTCATATTTAAATTTAGAAACCAAAACTCTAAAAAGTTTAGTGACTTTAAGATCACACAGTTACTTAATAGAAAAGACTAACCTCCAGCAAGTGAGCTTTACAACAGATCTTTACAAACTAAGTCCTAGAAAGTGTCATTTATGCCTGCATCAAAAAACCAACACTAATAATGTAAGATGTTATATATTCTGATTTTCTCATCATCAGTAAGAAAAGCTATCATTCAATAAATTGCAAACTCGACATGCTTTAAATAAAAATAAAATGTCATTGCTAAACTAACAATGAATTATCAAACATACTGAGTGTAAGCAAATAAACCTGCCAGCCTGATAACATCTACAGATATGTTTACAGGTCAAAAACTATCAAGAAAGAAGCCTTGTTCAAATTATGTGCTATATCTTTATGGCAGGTCTGAGAATCAATAAGATCTGCAATTGAGAATTATTAAATTTAAAATCTGCCTATGTTACTGAATAGAATATTAAATATATTCTGTTCATAAAAATAAAAAGAATATATTAAAATATTCTAAGCAAAGCAAAGTCTCTGCTTTTGGCCTTGCTCTGTTTTTTGACCCATATCTGTTTTTTTGCATTGCTCTATTTTTTAACTTATTAAATGATGTACCTGATTAAATATCTTGAAAATGGGTAATCTGTACAATCTAAATAGCATTGTGTATCCCTCTTAACATCAAAAGCAATAACTTACTATAAGCTAAATGACAAGATGTCTATAAATTGTACTTTTGATATCCTTACTCAGATTTCTCCTAATTGTATATTCAGTACCATTTTTAAAAGTAGATTTATATTTTTTTATCAGCTCAAAAGGACTGGTATTCAAGAACCCACAGAAAATTCTCTTTCTTCCAAGCCAAGAGCACCAAGAACTACTCCCTTTCTTCAGCTGAATGAAATAAAAAATGTAGAACATGATGGTAAGACACTTTGGTGGGTTCCTTCTTGAAGATATTATCATTAAATTCCCTATTCTTAGGACCTGTTCTACACTAAAAGTGTAAAGAGACATATCCACCAAATACAATGTGTCAACCTAAATTAGATCCTGGGGTTCTTTTTAAATCTACAAACAAAATTCTTAAGACAATCAGGGAAATATAAATATGGACTTGATTATTAGATAATATGAAATGTTTATTAGTTTTTTAGATGTGATAAAAGTATTACAGTTACGGAAGAGGGTAAACTCATGTTTAACAAATACATGCTGAAACATTTAAGGAGTTAAGGGTCATGATGTTTGCAAATTACTTTCAAACAGCACAACAAAATGCATACTTGTGTATGTGTGTGTGCATAAAAGCAATATAGCAAAATGTTAACAATTGCTGAATATAGAAAGAAAGACTATGGTGTTCTCTTCAACAATTCTTTCCACTTTCATGTTTCCTTGAAATTTTTCTTAATAACAAAAGCTGTGGGAAATAAAGTCTTCACTCCCATCCAAACTTCAACACAATGCTATGTCCTTTAGACCTTTATTTTTTACATAATTCATACAGAATAGATCTGTTGTTCGTTTTCTCCATGTAATGTTCATATATTCGTTTTCTCCATGTAATGTAATATATACAGTACACATATATCTGTTGTACTGTACTGTTTCACATGTATTTTTGCCACTTTAGATTCTTCCTACGCCTAGCAAAAAAATAGTAATGTGCTTAAAATTCTGATTTTGTCACTTTTCTTAAAAAGAACTCAGTTTGATAATAACTATTTCTGCATTCTTTAATATGCCACTTGATAAAAATGCTTTAGCATAAACATTACTAAAAAAAGCTACGTTTGCCACAATTTGATGAAATGTCAAGTAAAATCTCAAGCTCCAAAGACATCTTTCCTATTACTAAATCCCATGTAATAACATTTTGTTGATTCTAGGCATTCCTCCTGATTGTACCACCATTTATAACAGAGGTGAACATACAAGTGGCATGTATGCCATCAGACCCAGCAATGCTCAAGTTTTTAATGTCTACTGTGAAGTTAAATCAGGTAAAACCTAAGGAAAAAATAGTAGTCAGTTCAAGTTACTCACTACCCATTAGCAAGACTAACCCTGTTATCTTTGTATTCTCTCTCTCTCTCATACTCTATATATATGTATACACACATATGTATAAATGAAATATATACAACATGAGTATTAATATAAATCTAGTACTTATATTTATTTCATTTATGTATTCATTCACTATTCTCCTTTTCCTCTATAAAAAAATCTGAAGTGACTGCTGTCGGTAAGTTTACTAAGACAAAATTCTTTATTTGCGCTTCACTTAACTTTTTGGGACCATAATAAATAATGAAATGTATTGCATAACATTAATAAACTACTTGACAAAGCCACCAATTAAAACCAAACAAAAAAAAAACAGTATTATTTACATCTGTTAACATCAATCTACTAAAAATACAGAATTTTGTTCATTTTATTCAGGTAGTCCATGGACATTAATTCAACGACGAATAGATGGATCACAAAACTTCAATGAAACTTGGGAGAACTACAAATATGGTTTTGGGAGGCTTGATGGTAAGGTGGCTGCATTCAATCATTCATTCACGTGTTAATTTACAGATATTTATTGAGAACCTATTATGGACTGGGCTTAGGGAAAGTAGCAATGAAAGAAACAATCTCAGCCTTCACAAAAATTATCAAATAATTACACATTTGTTAGTAATTACACTTATTACAACTGTCACTAATTAAATTACATTTATCACAATTACATGTCTATTCTTAATTATACTTAATACAATTTAACTTAATGGTTTATAATTATAATTATTAAAGACAATTTTGATTAAGTGCTATGTGCTTTGATAAATGGTAAGTGCTATGAGTAGGCTATGAAGACAACTACCGTCTCTTAGTCACTTTATTCTCTCATTAACATTTTAGCTATCAATTAATTGGAGATTATAAAGGACAAAAAAATTACCAGATATACAAATGTTAAAACTGCAATGATTTAAATACTATAAATGTGTACTATAGAAAGTATGGTTTAAAACGAATGAGTTAACTCAATGCTAATTATTCTATTTTGATCACAAAAAAATAATATGAAATAAGCAAAATAAAAATAAATAATGTTTAAAATCCAAAACTACATTACACGAATCCATGAATGATGTATAAGTACTTACTTATAAAGTAGAAAACATCGTTATTATATTAAATTTTTATTTTTTAATTGATTTACTTTTTTAGAGACAGGGTCTAACTATGCTGCCCCAGCTGGAATGAACTCCTGGGCTGAAGGGATCCTCTTGCCTCAGTCTCCCAAGTAGCTGGAACTATAGGTGCATGTCACCATGCCCAGCTATATCAAATTTTTAAATGCTCAGTACTATTCAACCATTTAAAACATTTTGTATTCAAACTACCAGTTAAATTCCTAACTAAAAGGTATATTCAATGATACGTTTTTATAGCCCCAAATCTCCTTCTAAGAGCGAATGTAACCCAAAAATAAACGGCTGAAGGTTAAGTCCAGAATACTCATCTATTTCTATTAAGAAATTAACCCATTTTACTCAAATTTACCAGTAATCCTTAAAATGAAGCTTCCTACTAACTCAATAGCAATATGAAAATATTAACACTTTAATAAAAAGAATTGTGATAAAGAATGATCTATTTATATGTTATTTATGTTTTTAATTCCAAATAAAATAATTTTTTATTTTTTAAACAGAGTCTCACTCTGTTGCCCAGGCTAGAGTGCTGTGGTGTCAGCCTAGCTCACAGCAACCTCAAACTCCTGGGCTCAAGCAATCTTCCTGCCTCAGCCTCCCAAGTAGCTGGGACTACAGGCATGCGCCACCATGCCTGACTAATTTTTTCTATGTATTTTTAGTTGTCTAGCTAATTTCTTTCTGTTTTTAGTAGAGACGGGGTCTTGCTCTTGCTCAGGCTGGTCTCGAACTCCTGAGCTCAAATGATCCACCCGCCTCGCCCTCTCAGAGTGCTAGGATTACAGATGTGAGCCATTGCGCCCAGCCCAAATAAAATAATTTTTAAAATTACAGAGAAAAGCTATTAAGAACCACGCTTTTTCATTTAAAATATTTTTTAAAAATTTATTCCCTTCTTTTCCTACAAAGAAAACATGTATATCAAACAAATAACAAAGGCCAGGTTTATATTTGAGGAAAATGACATCACTATTAACCAAGGCTCTGGGAATACTTAACAAATCTCTTGACTACATATGGATATTAATAGCTGACAGAAAAGCTGTTCTATATACTTAGAAGTGAGATGATATTTTACCAATGACCAGACTTAAAATATCTATGATAGTGTAACATGTTTCACATGTTTCATATGTGAAACACGTCTTGTAATATACATTTCAGAAAGGATAATCAGACTTCAAGCAGAACTATTAACATTTTTGTGCATACAACTACCTTCAGTAAAATTGTTTAGAAAAGAAGTATTTTAAGACACTCTAAAAGGGATCCAAGACTAAACACCTTATTTACTTACACCAATTAAAAACACTCTTTAAAAAACTATCTGTGACCAATCTGTAGTTAACAATTCACAGATTTTTAAAACTTTTCTTTTCAGGAGAATTTTGGTTGGGCCTAGAGAAGATATACTCCATAGTGAAGCAATTTAATTACATTTTACGATTTGAGCTGGAAGACTGGAAAAACAACAAACATTATATTGAATATTCTTTTCACTTGGGAGATCATGAAACCAACTATACACTACACCTAGTTGAAATTACTGGCAACATCCCCAATGCACTCCCAGAACACAAAGATTTGGTGTTTTCTACTTGGGATCACAAAGCAAAGGGACACTTCAACTGTCCAGAAAGTTCTTCAGGTATCCTTTTTCTGATACCAATACTTTACTTTCATATCTTCACTACTCCACAGTATTAGCTATAATATACAATATCAACTCTTTAAAATCCCAATCCCAAATAAGCATTTTCTTTATAGGTAAAAATCACTTATTTTAACAAAAGTGTTAATTCTAGCTCAACCAGGTACTTTACCTCTAATCCTTCACAGATTTTCAATTTTCGTGATATACATGAGATTTATACAGATTATTTAAAACTGGGACACATGTATCTACAATGCTATAATATTTACAAGAAAGGATGATAAACTCATGGGGAAATATAATAGTAACTACATGTGAATTTGTATCCATTAAATTGCATAACTCTCTCCTTTAGGAGGCTGGTGGTGGCATGATGTATGTGGAGAAAACAACCTAAATGGTAAATATAACAAACCAAGAACAAAATCTAAGCCAGAGAAGAGAAGAGGAATATGTTGGAAGTCTCAAAATGGAAGGTTATACTCTATCAAATCAACCAAAATGTTGATCCACCCAACAGATTCAGAAAGCTTTGAGTGAACTGAGGCAAATTAAAAACTCAATATATTACACATTAAACTCATCTCAAATTAATGTGGTTTAATAATCTGGTATTAAATCCTTAATAGAAGGCTTGAGAAATAGTTTTTTTTTTTAATCTTAAAGTCACTATCAATTTAACATTAAACATATCGCCTCACCTCAAAACATACCATTTACATTTCTCAATCAAAATTCTTATGATACCATTTGTTCAGCTATTTTGTGGTGATGTGGGAATCAATTTTAGATGGTCATAATTTAAATTATAAGCAATAGGCAAATTTTTAAATAACTTTTTTAAATAAAAAACTTACAAAGAGACTTTTATTTTACAAGTCACCATGTGAGCTAATTTCACAACTTCCTCAGTTTAAAAAACTAGTTTTCCTGCTAAAATTCTAAACTTGAAGCCAAGTGTAGTGGCTCACACCTGTTATCCCAACACTTTGGGAGGCCGAGGAAGGGTGGCTTGAAGCCAGGAGTTCCAGACCAGACTGGGCAACACAGCAAGACCCTACTACCTCCATAAAAACTTTAAAAATTAGCTGGGCATGGTGGCATGTGTCTGTAGTCCCAGCTACTCAAGGGGACTGAGGCAAGAGGATTTCTTGAGCCTAGAAGTTCAAGGTTACAGTGAGTAATGATCACACTACTACATTCCACCTTGGGAGACAGAGCAAGACCCTGTCTCAAAAAAAAAAAAAAAAAAAAATTCTAAACTTGCCTGAATAAAAAGGACCAATGATTGTATAGTTCTTAAACACTATATTATTAATTTCAAAACTAAAATTCAGTCCATTCAGAGTATATACAAAAATCTGTAATATAAATTTTGAAATTGATGATTCATTTTGCTACAAAATAATCTGGAGTAAATGTTTGATATGGTTTATTTATGAAGACAAATGAAATGGTAATAACACCGTATTAAAATAGGTTCACTGTCTTTCATAAAAAGTAGTAGATCACGATTAGTAAGTCATACTGACTTTAATATATCATTATATCTTCACATATTTGTTAACTTATCTACAGTGTATGTACTTTATATATTTTAACATTTAATACTGTGAAAACAAATAATTTTAAAGAGATCTTGTCAGAATACATAAGAATGAATGTATTTGTGGCATCAAGTTAAAGTTTAATAATTTATTTCCCCAGACGTGCTATGAATCTAATACTTTTGTGTAGGTTTTCAAGTAGAATTAAACATTATTACAAGTTATTGAATATTTAAATAGCCTGACAGGCATGTATGTACATTTAAAATCCAATAAATGAAGGCTCAGTCCCTAAATTACAGAAATTTAAATTATTTTAGTTTTTAATTGACATCGCAATAGATGTATGATTGTTATTTCTAATTTAAATAACTTAAACTCTAAATCTCCAAAAATTATTAGATACAAAATTTTTTACCATATGGCCTGTCAGTATTTATTTTTAGATAAGTTTTTAAAGAAACTACCAACAAGAAATAAAATTTTAAATTAAACCCAGTTTTTAAAGGATACAGTACCCAAGTTATATAGTGACTAACCTTTGACGATGTTCAGCATGATGATTTCCAATTATCCAATACACATATAATATATATTTTTATATATCACATATATAAAAGATATGTATAATCTATATGGATCCCATACAAATATTTTGTTCCAGAAAAGTACAGAAGAATAAAGGCAAGAATAGGTTATAATTTTCAGAACCACAGCCCAAGCTGTCGAAATTAACACTGACTTTTTTAGAGCCAGAATGCCAAAAGGATGTTTCCACCACGACCCCTCAAAATTGGAAGCTTTCAAATGCAAAAAAAATTCATTATTTAATATATGAGTTGCTTCCTCTATGAGTTTTCATTTTTTAAAAAAACAATTCTCATATGAAATGTTTCATTTTGTTCGTTTTAGGAATACTAAATTAGATTTTTTCCTCATATAAAGCTCAGATTAAGAGAGAGTTCTGGCAGAAAAAAAGAAACAAGTTTTTTCTTTATGGTTCACAAAATTGTGTCCTCCTGTCCTCACTACTCTGCTTTAAGTGTTTAGATTACACCACTAACTCACAGCTGTCTAATCTCATGGTCTTTTCTCAGTCTATCTTCCGTTTGATCTGTCTATTACCTATTAATAACAATATCCTCTTCCAAACTTGACATTGATTTTACTTTCACAACACTACCACACTCTTCACGGATTATCCCTTACCTGAATCCATCTTTGTAACCCTATTCCTTTCTCATATTTAGTATTGTGGGCCAAAGCACAACCTTCAATCATCTCGCCTACTCTGACTCTCAGACATGCTATCAACTATCATGGACCTACCTATTTTCCATGAATAAATTTCCAAAATCTACACATTCTTCACAGGTCTATTTCTGGTTCCCCTTCTTACATTGCCTACCTGCCATTTCTCCCTTTGGTATCTTACAGTCCTCCTCAAATTCAAAATACCAAATAACAAATCCGTCAGCCCCTTACTGCCACTGCTATACCTTTCTACACTTTCACACCCTCCTCCTAACTTCTTTATCTCTATTAATATCACCACCATGCTCCCAGTCACAGAAGCCCAGAACCTGGAAGACATCTCTGGCTTTTCACTTAACTTTATAAACCACTTCTGAATCATAAGCCACCAAGTCCAGTACAATCTTCTTTTGAAATGTCTCTTAATCTGATAAGTTTTCTTCCCAAGGACTTTTTTTAACTTGAGTCCTAGATTATCTAAATAGTCTCCTCCTGGCCTCCTAGTTTTATTTCTTTCTCCCCATCAATCTTCCTAAAACAAATTTGTAATGCTCACATACTACTTTGACCTTTATCTTTCAAGCTTGTCTACTGAAGAGTTGTAACAGCTGAGGATAAGGAAAGCATATCTTTATAGGATTAACTGGCTTTCTAGAAGCACAAATTTCCTTTAGAATCTTACTGGAATCTAACCTTCAATCTTAGAATCTTATCTCAAAATTGCATGTAAATCTTGTTTTATACTTCATAAATCTATTAATATCTTCATATAAAAATAGTTATTTTACCCTTAAATCTGCTAAAAAGTGATGCTTCTAGAAGATATATATGTTTATCCTGTTGACGTGCATATCCCATATAGTTGCCCTCAGAAGAATGTATACTCCAATTAGAAGAGCATAGGCCTAGAGAACAAAATCTAAATTCCTTTCAGGTATCAAGAGTCCCTATAATCTGACCCCAAATTACCTCTTTATCCATTTTTTCTGCAAGACAAACCCTCTGCTCTAATCAAAACATCCCCTCTATACTTTCCTAATGTATTCCATTTGTCTAGAATGCCTCTCCACACCTTTCTGATTGGCTTAGTCCTATTACATTTGAAGATGCAAATATCTCACTTCTTCCACAAATATCCTAGTAAAATGGCAGCTCCTTCCTCTGAAACCATGCAGCATCACTGTCTATATCCCTCAAATGGCACTGAGTAAATGAAGAAGAAAAGACAGAAAAGTAAATCTGGCAAATCATGATAATAAAAATTCTGAAAAATAACAATTAAAAACTCCAAGAGCAACAAAGACAGCCAATCTACTTGATTTTAGTGAATTATAGGAAAATTTCTATATCAAAGTTTACTTTGAACCAGTATGAATTTTACTGAAACCAAGTATACAATTTCTCATTTCAGGGTCATCTACTGTAATATAGTCTAGTTACATACTCTGTTATCCTAGAAACAGCATGTTTTCATGCTAACATATTTTCTTCCTAATAGCATAACTCATGTAAGTCAATTAACTCACTCATTAATAAAAAAGATATTCATTAATGAATATTAACTGAGCATCTACTATTTGCCTCCTTTATGAAATCTATGTGAAATCTTTATTTATATATATTCTACTTTCTGTTATAGGATAATCAAATTTCCTTGTGGTTTTTTTTTTTTCCCCATCACTAACAACCACACACACTGAATTTATGTATGTACTACTAAGTGATTATCCAACACAGCAGTTTTAAAAACTGAAAAGAAAGTGACCAAACAATTGCCCCTTTTATCAAAGTCCAAAGTATTCTCATGGCAAACCAACTAGGGCAGAATTACTCAATTACTGTGCAATGTGCAGTTCAAGGTCATGAAAGTAGGACTAACAATCTCCCATAATAAGCTTTTATAAAATGAAGTTTTAATGACATTTTAGGAGACGTAAAATATAAGTAAGGATTCCATATAAAACATAAAAGCTGTTTTTCTGAATTCATGTTTAACACTGAGAATAGTCATATACCTAATAAAATGATTAGGTATATTTGAAAGAGTAATAAATTATAAGCTTAAAAATGTAAGGTTGTAGATGTTTACCTTCAAATAAACAACCAAGCCTCAGTTTCCACACCCAACAGATGGGAATAATAATAACTATGCTAAATCTACTTCATAGGGTTGTGATCATCAAGTCAGATGATATATTTGAGTAGTTTTATGAACTATAAAGTGCTAAATAAACATATATACTTTCAAAAACTGGATTTTGGGAATCACTCTTCACATTCCTTTAAGTAAATAATCTGTACAAATGCTCCTAACTGAAAATACTCCAACTGTCAGGACAGGAGAACAAAACTGCTCTTTTCAGTCTGCTCCTGTTTCTGGAACTTTACTCTTTCCCCTGGGAGTCTGAGATAACATTCCATCACCTCAGATGCAAGCCCTGAACTAAAAACTCCTGGGTGGCTATGCTGAAATGTTAGGAAACAAAGTTCTCAACTCAAGAATTTTTATAGATAAAATAAACTAGGACCAATTAGATAGAATGAAAGTCAGAGTGGTACCTCTAGGGCAAAACCAAAATAGCACAGTATGTGGCAGTTGCTTGAGACATCTATGAACACTAAAAATAAAAACAAAGACCAATACTTTCTAAAGAAGGGGACCATAAACTTGAATGGAAAAAATATGCTCCTTAATTTTCAGTAACATTCAGCTGAAATTTGTACTTCCTTAAATTATGAATGTAGGAAACTAACAACAGCAGGATTCCAGTATATAAAACTTTGTCATTAATAGAAACCATACATATTTTTATATTACAACTATTGCAGATACCTCAAAATATTCTTGATGTTTATTACTTTTTAGAAAATACAATTATTTTCAGATTTGAGGCTAAATCCTGTTATTTAATTCATTAATAAAGAAATATCACAACTTTAATATTTTGATAATTCGAATTCAATGAAAGTGATTTCCTTTGTTATCCAATATATTTTATTTTATGCATTTAAAAACATTACAAGTTGATGTCCCTTATCCAAAATGTTTGGGACCAGAACTCTTTCAGATGTCAGATATTTTTTGGATTTTGGAATATTTGCATTATACTTATTGTTGAGCATCTCGATCTGAAAATCCAAAATCTGAAATGCTCTAATGAGCATTTCCTTTGAACATCATGTAGGTACACAAAATGTTTCAGATTTTGGAGCATTTTGGATTTCGGATTTTTGGATTTGGGATGCTTAACCTATATTCCAAAAAAGAGGCTCATAGGATTTACAAGACTGCTACAAGTTACTATGGCACACAAAAAATCAGGAACCCAACTTCAAAGGGAGATCTACTATCATATAATAATCTAGTTTAAGAAACATGAATTATTAATACATGGCTCTCATGCCAAAACATACACAGTATACATTTACTTGGTCTGACTGGCCAAGCTGTTCCTAGAAACAAAATTTAGGAAAAAATGTAATCAGTGTATAATAAACTTATTAAACTCCTCAAGAAAAAAACACATAAGGGTAAAATTATAAAGAGATCATAAAACATTTTATTTGTTATTGTGGCTAATTTTTTAAAGTCTTTACTTATTAGAGATACATGTTGATAGATTTACAATTGAAATGATACCTAGCCTTAGCTTCAAAAAATAACAAAGGGGTGGGGGCGTAAGCAATAGATAAAACAAGAATGACAATGGGAAGTTAATTAATACTGTTCTCTTTACCTTAATGTATGTTTGTAATTTTCCATAATAAAAAGTTTAAAACTATATTCAGATTAGTTCAGCGATAACAGAATTACTAAGGATTATTAAGGGATAGTATGGACCAGATTCCTAACTCCTGAAGTCCAGATTGATATCCTTTCATTTTGTTTCTCACTCTAATAATTACCAGGTCTGAACCACTGCATTTATTCTTACATTCCTAGTAACATTATATTTGCCAGATACAGTCTTTCAAAAACAATGGATAGAAAAATAAAGATACGAATGTTCAATAGGTGATTACAACTAAAGCTACAGTTAGGAAAGAGGCTAACTCTAACAATCCCACCAAAAATATCATGTGCTCTGTGGACATGTCTCTTAAAAACTGATGTCAGTAAAACACATAAGCATTTGCTCAATTAGGGTTACCGTGATCTATTACAATTCAAATCCAACAGTGGTGATCAAGTAACAATTCAGAACAAAAGTTACACTGCATACAATCTATTACCTATCTTTCAGATGATTTCAGATATTCAATAAAGGATTTTCTCCCATCAATAAGAAAGGGCTCTTTATTAGGTTTTCTTAATGTAACAACTGCACTAGTACTTTTTTTTATGATACAACTGCAACATAAGTATTTCCTTGATAAACCAAGCATTTTAAGTAAACTCCACTTGTTTAGTGCAATAAGACACCTGTCATTCATTTCCTGGTTGCTTGAAATTATCTTAATCTGTGTATCCTCATTTACCCTATACAGAATTTGAAAAGTATTTGAAAAGCTTCCTCCTGGGTTAACCCTATGTAAATATATAAGTGATCAGCCATGTGTGGGAAAAAAATGATAAGAGTTTGTTATTTAAATGTGAAAATCTCTAACTTTAGATATGGCTTAATACACTTTTTAAAAGTCTTTAAGAAGTCCCAATAATGTCTTTAAAAGCATATTTTTTAAAAATTTACATAACAAATACAAATAAACTAAAATATATCCCTTTTAGATAGCTTTCTCTAAATTGTCTGATGATGAACATAAAATTGGAAGTGAAAACTGTTAAATAACAGGAAATCTGTCACTTTCAGAACATAGTTCTTTTTCCTATGGTTTCTCACCTCAAATGCTTGTTTTGAATAAGATCCATTAATTCTCCCTCTATTCAGACAATAATTTTTTATCTTTTTTACCCCATGAGATCCTTTACAATTCTCTCAAGTTTCTTACTAAAACTAAATACAATGTGTAAATATTTTCTGAAAACCCACATTAAAAACACTTAAATTCCTAGCTTTCTCAGATATAAATTTGAACCCTCTGGAACTTCATCTTTGTCACCTATAAAGCAGGGATAATCATATTGGTTCTGTGTAGGCTGCGATGCAAAATTAATGAGATGATGACCATATATAAACTAAAAAGGGCCCTGGTGTCAACTCTATTTTCTTTTTTAACATTATTCACTGGGAAAATGCACAACAAAGGTTTGTATAATGACCACCGGTGTTTATTGCCAGAAATTATAGCTTATCCTAAAACATTCCTGAGAAGGCAAAAAGAATCCAAATGAGTTAGAAGATAACTATTATCATGATCCAGCACAACCATTCAGTTAACAAACATTTATGGAACTTTCTGTAAATTATTGATGATAACTGTATGTAAGGTCTTATCTGTTGAGGTCATACCACCTCTGTTATCATTCCAAAATTATTTCTCTCTCTCCTAGGTTTTCTAGATCTGCTAAAGGTTTTTTAAAGAAACCATAAATTCATTAACATATTAGCTGTCCATGAGACCAAATTTTGCTAACAGTATTAAGTAGAATAAGCAGCCTATATGATTTGGTTTTCAGGTCCCATGGACATCGATGGTCTAAATAATAATACAAAGCAAACCAATATTGACTTTGATAACCTCCCTTTTAAAACCATTCTCTTATCCAATTATACTCCAAAAGCCTAATACCTTCATGCTTTTTAAACCAATATCTACCAAGTTGTGTAATACATGAGCAAATGTAATCTAATAAAGCCAATGATAACAATGACTAATTTCTATCGAGCATTTAATATGTGCCAGGAACTTTAATTTGTGCCATCCACTTTATATGAATTTAATGCTCACAAATTTCTAAGATATAGGTACTTTTATTATTCCTATGTTCAAAGAAGGAAAACCAGTCATTCTTCAGTTTTAAATACAATAAATCCTCACTTAATGTTGTGAATAAGTTCTTAGAAACCACGACTTTACAGGGAACAAAACATAGCAGGTCCTCAAATAATACTGTTTTGTGTAATGTTTTCATACAACACTGATAAGAAAAAACAAATTGGTTTCATTATACATCATTTTGCTTAAAGTTGTAGTTTTCAAGAACCTATCAATGATACTAAGTGAGGACTTACTGTAATTCCTAAAACGAAATATAATTATAAAATATTGCTTACAGAAGCCCATCTCCCAATTTTTCAGAAGCTACACATATATCATACCATTTTAAGTATCATAAAAATTATTACTTCTTTATGTAATTTGGAGATTGATTATTTTTAAAAGGGCACAATTTTATAATCATTGTATCTTTTTAAAAAGAAAAAAACCTTATTTGGCAAAAAAGTAACAACAGGAAAAAAGTCAACCAAGTATAGTAATCACAGTTATACTCCCATATTTTCCTGTAGTATCTTTCTTATTTCCCTGAGGACATCCTTATACTAGAAAATTCTTAATCTCTTACTTAAACAAAATAATGCATCCTTCTTGCTTTAACAGTTCTCACTGGTAATACATTACGAGCAGAGTACTATGATCATCTTCATAAACTAACAAACTTAGTAATCTTGACACTATATCACAATTTATTAATGTCTGTTAACAGGGTAAAGTACTTTACAGGAGTTCCTTACAAGCTGTATATAAAACAACATTAGGTTATGCAAAATTCTAATCTGAAATCAATTCATTTTGATGAAAAATATTAAAGCCCAAAGCAGTATTCATACTCAATAAATGTTAAATAGGAATAACTCTAATCTTTTTGATGACCTTAGCCAGTTTTATTATTCTCTAGAAATAAAATGCTTACTCATGAGAGAATGGTTCTTTCATGTACAATTAATGGATCATTTTTTTAAAAGCTTTTGCCTACAATATTATTTTCACTAATAATGTCTGAGTATCGACTCACCCATAATTAATACAGTGTTTAGATACAGTCCAAAATAAAGGCACTGAAATATGTTAAATAATCTCTCCAAACCATTATCAAATTAATATGCTATGATTCATTCTTATACTTGAAAAGTTTACTCCCAGAATAGAAACTAATGATAGTTTTGGACTATCAATTACCTTACCAATAGTAACCACTTCAAGTGATAAAGCATTCAATCATAAAAACCAAAAGCAAATTCAAATAAACAAGATATCTCAAACAGCTACTAACACATGTTTACATAATTTCCATAAACTCAAAAAGCAAAAGCATATTAACTTACAATTTATAAAATCCCCTTAAATCTTTGGTTTATTAACTTTTCCATCTCCTCCAGGAGGGGATGATACATTAAGACTGGCCACATCCTTAAAAGAAAACAATGTGCTACCTTATTTAGCAAGGTATCTTCTCAGTTGGTATGAGCTCTCTCTACTCAAATCCCATTCAAGTTCTGTAACATGTTTAGATTGTCTATATTGGCCCTATTTTCCATTAATTCACAGACATGATACTCTAGAATGCTATTTATATGAAGTGGTATGCCTGGTGAATTGTAAGATACTAAAAAATTATTAAACAAAGATAAATAATGATGTCAATTTTGAGGCCAATATAAGAAAGGTGTTCTTGCCTGCTTTAATAAAAATATAGCAATTACCTAGCCATGAAAAATTTTACTTTTATTCATACTGTATATAATTATGAATGTTGGATGTCATACCATCCCAAAAAACGAAGAATGTAAAAAATAAGAAAAGCTGGGTTCACGTCCAAATAAGTCTCTTAACCGCAGCCTTTTCTCACCTGTAAGTGGAGATAATACTGCTAGAATTATATAATTTATAAGATTTCTGTGAGACTGAATAAACTAATTTAAGTGAAAACAATTTATATACTATAAAGCATTAAATGTTATCATATCAACACATCAATATGAAATTTCAGAACACCATGGATTAAAAAAAATTCCTCAAAAAGCCTTCAGAGGAAAAATATTAGGTTATTAAATATGGAATCTCCAACTTCTTTAAGTACTAAATTTGATAGTTGATATCTCTGACATTTTACTTTGACACTTCTTGGGGGTTTTTTTTTTATTGTGAAGGTACATCCAGATCCTCTCAAACACACATTTTGGCCTGTGATTAATTTTTCACATTTTTTTTTAAGAGCAATTTTTGTGAAACCATGGATAATCAAAAACTCATGTTATTTTCGAACACGAGTTCTGTCGTGGAACCAATGCAGCACAGACAGCTCAAAATATCAACAAAGTATTTGGGAAGGATGTGGGTAATGAACACACACACAGTACGTCGATGGTTTGAAAGTTCCGTTCTGGTGATTTCAATCTTGAAAACAAGCCACATGGGCGACCTGAGACCAAGGTGGATAATGACGAGCTGAAAGCTGTAGTGAAAGCGAATCCATCTCAACCTACATGTGAATTAGCAGCAAGGTTTGACATTACTATTACAACAATATTGGACCATGGGAAAGAAATCAGCAAGGTAAAGAATCTTGACAGATGGGTTTCGCATAAATTAAACAAGCGTCAGAAGAGAAAGGTCTCGAAGCTTGCCTTTCTTTACTATAACAACATAAAGGCGAACCATTTCTACACAGTATTGTTACATGTGATGAAAAATGGATTATTTTTGAGAATCACAAGTGTTCAGCACAATGGTTGGGTAAAGATGAAGTGCCGAAACACAGGGCAAAACCAAATATTCATCAAAAAAAGCTAATGGTGTTTGTTCGGTGGTCCAGCACCGGTATTATCTACTACAGCTTCATGAAACCTGGTCAGTCAATTACAGCAGATGTCTATAGCAACCAACTGGACAAAATTATGAGGATGCTTGCAATTAAGCAGCTGAGATTGGTCAACAGAGACAGGCCAATCCTCTTGCAAGACAATGCTCAACCACATATTGCAAAAAATGCTGCCCAAACTACAGAAGCTGGACTTGGAAACCATCACCCACCATATTCACCAGACTTTGCACCAACTGACTACCACTGCTTCCAGGTTTTGGACCACTTCTTACAAGGGAAAATATTCAATTCTCAACAAGCTGTGGAAAATACCTTTCACAATTTCATCACCACTCACTCTCCAGGCTTCTTCACTACTGGCATAAGCAAGTTACCATTAAGATGACAGAACGTGTTGATAGTTTAGGCACATACTTTGATTAATTGTACTGCTTCTTGTTTGAGATATAATAAACTACACTTTTGATTCACAATCAGGCATCTAATATTTAATGACCTGATAAGACACAAGGATTAGCAATCAGTATCAGATTCCTCAAAATCACCACTTAAAGCCAGAAGACAGTAGTCGTATTTTCAAAATTCTGACAGAAAATGATTTACAGCTTAGAATTTTATATCTGGCAAAACTATCAATTGGGGAGTAAAGGTAAAATAAAGATACTATCATACATAAAAAGTCTCAAGAAAATTTACCTTCCATACATTCTGTTTAAGGAAGATACTGAAGGCTGTCAGTGAAATGACTAAACTAAGAAAAATACACGGGAAATAAGGACTCCATTGCAAAAAAATGCAAAGAGAATTTCCAGGATAATGGTAAATAGGATCCAAGATGACAAATGTATAGTAACCCCAAAAAGCTAGAAAACTTCCTCTGCAAAGAAGTTGCAAAGGGGGAAACAATTGATCATCTGACGTATTTCACTGTCCTGCAAAAAAGTCTTTATAGAAAGTTTTAGTAATAACACTAAAAATGAGCCAAATGATATAGAAAATGAGCCAAATCATGTAGAATCTTACAGACTATAATAAAAAATTAATTATTTTTCTACTTGTAATGGAAGCCACTGGAGGGTTTTAGACAAAGGAATGAATGATCTGATTTACAACTTTTAAAGATCTCTCTGGCTGTAATGTTGAGAACTGACTGAGATAGGAGCAGAAACAGATGACAAAATTAGAAAGGTATAGCAAAATTTGAGATCAGCAGTTATCCAATTCGGAAGCCTCTAGCCCCATGTGGCTACTAAGCATTTGAAATGC
>RJWJ010005075.1:0-70932 GCA_004363605.1 Indri indri | reverse complement strand
TTTCTCCATGTATTTAACTGTAAATCTTCTCTGCTCCATTCTACTGTAAGGAAGAGCAGTTCACCATGACAGCTCCAATATTTGCGATAGTGGTTGATAAACAGCAGGATCTCAAAAATCTTTGCTGAATGAGTGAGTAATCTAAAATGAATACATGAGATAATAAATGGTCACATACCTGTTAATAAGGTTACTTCTGAGCATGGAAACTGAAAACAGAGAGTAGTAAAAAGGGAGACTGGGCTTTTCATTCCTTATTTTAAAGCATTTTCTACTACTTGATCTTTTTTTAAACAACAGAAATGTATTACCCTCACACATAATTTTAAAAATTGTATTATTTAACTAAAAGTTATTTTCTCACTCCACACACCTAAATAAACTCTAGAAAGTTAAAGTAAGGAGAAAAGGCGGGGAAAGGAGAGAAGGGGGGAAAAAAAAACCTAAGAAAAAATAGAGAATAGGTTAGTGAAATAATCATCTTCTCTTTGAAATAGAAAATATTTCTTAAGTATTAAAAATGAATAAACTTCCTTAAAAAACACTGATAGAGGCATATAAATATGTAAAAATTCCAATATACAAAAAAAAAATCTTAAGGTTACATAGATCGCTTTTGTAATGCTTGAGTCAGGGCTGTAGGTGTGCCCACCTTCCGGATAGTGTTCATTGTACCTGTTTGGGAGGGTTTCACCTGTCTCCTCCTCCCACCTCCCCACTGCTTGATTTCCACTGAATTTTACTTTCCTCTATGCATATGTGTGCTCGTTGGTTAGTTCGAATTTAGTAGCAAGAACATGTGGTGTTCGTTTATCATTCTTTAGATATTAATATTTCACTTAGGATAATGGTCTCCAGTTTCATCCAAATTGTTGCAAAAGACATTAATTCATCCTCTTTATGGTTGAGTAGTATTTCATGGTACACATATAACACATTTTGTTAATCCACTCATGAACTGATGGGCACTTAGGTTGATTCCACATCTTTCCAATTGTGAATTGTGATGCAATAAACATTAGAGTGCAGGTGTCTTTTTGATAAAAGTTTTGTACCCCCATAATATTTTGAAATAAAAAACAAACAAAAACTATATTTTGATACATAATGCATCCCATTATCTCACATGATTACTGAGAAGATGTAATTAAATATGATTTGAGGAAGTGCCACTGATCTAAGTAATTATAGGGTTTGGAATTGGCAGCAAGAGTGAACAAAATACAGATGATGGTCAGAACAGAAAAGGAGGTAAAAGGGAGTTTATACATGAACTTGGGGGCTGGGAAAATTGAGATTTGGAAGGGCAAGCACGGCAGAGAAATACAGTTAAATGTTGAAAAGAATGTGAATCTTGAGATATTTTGACTTTCTTCTCTGCCACTTATTTTCTGTGCAACCTTGGGTAACTAACCTCCCGTGGTCTTAGTCCCTTCAACTGTAAAATGGAGATATCTATGTTGTAAAAATTGAATGAGGCAAATATATTATAAACTTAGAAAAATCTTTAAAAAGCTAATTAAAAGAGTAAGGAAAATATTTGTAACTAATACAACAGATAAATAGTTAATATTTTTAAGGTGCAAAGAAAAACAATGCAATATACAAAAATGTGAGAAAGAACATGAATGTAAAACTCACAGAAAAAAAAATGAAATGCCTCATACTTTTGTTTTAAACTTAAGCTAACTAGTAACCAAATGTATGTAGTTTGAAACAAGAAGGTACCATTTTTCACCCACAGAATTTGCAGTGAATAGTCAAACAAAAGATCAAGTTCAATGATCTCAAGATTCAACTGAGCATTCTTTTTTACTGCTATTTGGAATGTAAATCGGTCCATCTTTCCTGGAAAACAGTTTACCAATGTGTATTAAGTCTGGAAAATATTTTAACCTCTTTACTCAGCAATTCACCTTCTAGAAAGATATCTGAATAACTTAATAATGAATTTATGAAAAGCTTTGAATTGATGATGTCCATTTCAATGTTTATGTAATAACAAAAATTGAAAACAAGACAATAGTAATGCCATAGAGCATAGGAATGGGGGGAAACCACGTTTTGTTCACACTACCCAATAATATGCAATTAATAAAAATATTCAGAAGAATTTTTAATGATATTAAAAATATCAATGGTATATGATATTGAGTAAAAGACAGCTGAGTAAATAAATATATTCAGAGTACCAAGATAGGCCGGGTGTGGTGGCTCATGCCTGTAATCCTGATACTCTAGGAGACTGAGGCTGGACAGGAGTTCAAGACCAGCCTGAGCAATAGTGAGACCCAGTCTCTACTAAAAATAGAAAAAATTAGCCAGGCATGGTGGTGCATGCCTGTAGTTGCAGTACTCGTGAGGCTGAGGCAGGAGGATCATTCGAGCCCAGGAGTTTGAGGATGCTGTAAGCTAGGCTATGCCATGGCACTCTAACCGGGTAACAGAGCGAGACTCTGTCTCAAAAAAAAAAAAAAAAAAAAAAGAGTACCAAGATAAACAAATACATCCTGAAGAAAATACACCAAAATATTTGCAGTTTTTATATATGGTATTATCTATAAGTAAATTTGTTATGTATTAGTTATTCCTTATATATTTGTATATTCTCTAATTTGTTTAAATATTCCCTTTAATGTCAAGAAAAATTATATTTTATATGACGGCATGGATGTTTTTATTAATCAAATAATTAGAAGGATAAGTTTCCTTTTTGTGCTCTTTAAATACAGTACCTGCATGTTCTCTCTTTAAAAATAATGACCAAAGTATTTTAAAGTTGCCATTTCTCATTGACAATGAGAAAGCTGAGATTTATTCCTATTTTAGTTTAAGCATGTTTTATTAAACTTTAAATTCTAGGTGGCTTATTATCATAAATTTTTTAATTTAATTTTATTAAGTTTACTGTAATTTTTTAGGCAAATTAAAGATCTCAGTGAATTTTTAAAAGAGTTTGAAAAAATGTTCCTGTAACATTTTTAAACATTAATGAGGAAATATTTATTTAAACTTTTTTCCAGCTTTATGTAGAAAACAATTATACTGCATAAAGACCAGAGAATAAATAGGATAAGGAAAAAAAAATTCCTGCCTTCATTCAGTACCCAACATGAGAAGAATACAAAAAGAAAATGATGACCTTTAAGAATGAAAATAAATTGGATTTGTGAAAGTCTTTTAGTTTTAATAATCTACAATGTTAATAGTATGTGGGAAAATTAAAACACTAACTTTATTTTGTCTGTGCAACATTATTTTAATTGGTTTTCTTTACTTTAGTGTAATGGACACTGAAATCACATTTTCAAGATTTTGTGAAGACTGGAAGTTTGACCTGAAGCAGAGTTTTATTCAGTGAATTATTTACATCACTTTAAATCATTTGATTCCTCTAAGAATCAGTTTTAATTTATTAATAAGATAGATGCCATAAAACAACACTTACATTCTGATCCCAGAATATGTTTATTATGGCTTCTCTGTTGCTTCTGAACCTTCTGAATCAGATTAGTGTTCTAATAAAAATGTCTTTGGTCTTTATTATTCTGGATAAAAATAACCTAACAATGTCTTCTCCCAGAAGAAAAATGTATATATATATTCAAACAACAATATGACTATCAAATTTTATTCTAATTTTTTAAAATTTTGAATATAACAGAAGGATTGAGACATGCTTACAAAAATCACGCAGCTGAAATGTAGCAAAAATTCACGTGGGCTAATGCTCTGCTAAAACAGGAATTTAGTCTAAAACGCTCTTGCAAAATGTTTCCCCAGCCTCAATAAGGACATAGGAAGTAATGAACCTTTAGGTGGCATCTGATGTCTTGCAGATCACAGGGCCCATTTCACAATTTCTCCCCTTCCCAGATTCTTAATGTCATCCTAACGACCTTACAAACAAACCCCTCCAAAAATGTGAGCATGCCGTTGCAGCAGGAAAGTGTCATAACACGCTAGACTTAGAAGCAAAGACACAAAGCAAGATTAAAGATCTTTATTTAAAATTTTGATATTTCATTCATCATTGATGTTTTCCATTATTTTTATTTTTTAATTTATATTGATTTTAATTGACAAAGAATTTTATGTTTATCATATATAACATGATGTTTCATAATATGTATACATTGTGGAATGGCAAAATAGAGCTAATTAACACATGGATTACCTCACATATTTATCATTTCTATGGTGAGAACACTTAAAATCTTCCATCTTAGTGACAGTACATTAAATATTACTCACCTTGATTACTGAGTTTTTGGCACCCTCTTAAATTTTGCACCTGAGGTGAGTGCCTAATTCGCCTCACCCCAGTCCTAGATATCAATTATAATTTCTGTTATGCTTATAGTTTATTTTATTTGCCAGATGGACTCCTAACATTATTTTGTTGTTATTTTCTTTTTTGAAAAGAAAACGATCATGCCTATAGAAACAGAATTAATTTCAAAAGATGTAATGTAGCCCAAATAAGTTCAAGGAATGTAATTTAACAGGTGTTGGTGGCTGGCAGAGTTCTGCCAAATTTGAGAATGAGGCAAAGCATACATGTTTTTGTCCCTCTTTTCCCCTTGTTCATTACAAGTGGAGTAACTATGGGCAAGGCAGCTTCCTTTGACCAAATGATGCTCGTAATACTCCTCATCTCTGTGCTACTCCCTGTTCCAGATTACACTCACCCTCAGCCAGCATCTCCGCTGGTCTAGGCTTCATGATCATGATCAGCTGAGGTGATGTAGACCCTTATCCCTGGTCATCTTGCCCTTCTCATGCTATGGCTGCTACACCTGTCCATTAATTATCCATATTGGACAAGGAAGTACCCAGAAAAGCTACAAGAGATCACCTGGATGCCAAGCATATGCCTGCCCAAATTATGTAATAGCATCCCTACCATATACTAATGATAAGAGTCAATTGCCCCTGCCAGGGTAACTTTTTTCTTTCCTGCTTCTCTTAAAACAAGAAATCTAAAGAAAGAAGTGCCATAGTTTGAAGTTGAACGAGAGTCTCACTGTGTCCCAAATTAGAATCATCTCCCCTCTGAGAACAAGAATTTATACAATAGAGAGTCTAGAATGGTGGGAAAAGGAAGCACAAATTACTTAAGTGGGTCACTAAGAGCGATGATAGGTAAGACCACTCCAACTTCTATCCCTTGTTCTAGAGACCCATGTATTCCATTATAGACACACAGAACCATACACTGAGCATTGACTTAGTGGTGCGTTCTACATCCCAAAAGCTGGTGCCCTATTCTTTTAAAATCTAATGTCCAAGCTGGCTCTTCATCAGAACCTTCAAAAGGCCAATCCATTTCTCAATTATTCTAGCAGCTTTGGGTGATGCCATATCATGTGGCCCAGTGACTCTCACAATTATGTACATACTGACACAGCAACTTTGCTGTAAAATGGGCCCCTTGATTCAATGAGATGCTATGTGGGATCCCATATTGATTAATCCAGCCCTGTGAAAATCCTGGAATAGTGATGCTGGCTGAATCCTTGCAGGCAGGAAAGGCAAACCCATACTCGAAATACAAATCGAGTCCAGTCAAGATGAATCACTGCACCTTTCAGGACAGAAGAGGGCTAAGGTAATCAACTTGAGACCAAATGGCTGATTGATCTCAACGAGAAATAAAACTACATCCAGTGTTCAGTATTGGTTTCTGTTGCTGTGAGGTTGGATGTTTGGCAGTGGAAATTACTACAGTAGTGAACAGGACCTTGTGTCACATGGAAATCAGAGATTGAGGCAGTGAGTGGAGTACAAGAAGATTATTGCTGGGAGGAGGGGGGTAATGAGTACGAAATACAAATGGGAGGGAAAGCACAATTGGGCAGGGAAAGACCACAGAACACAATGCAGATCTGATACCTGTGAAAGGAAAGTGAAGAGGAAACAAAATTTTTCAAAAAAACCTTCAGACCACAGTAGAAATTGGACAAAGTCTGGCCAACCCAACAGGGACTTCCAGACTGAAGATTATCCATTAGAAGAATCCAGTATTTGGTTAAAATGTCTAAACCCTAGTATTCTACCACAATCAGTAATTGGCTGGGGGCAATGTGAAGAAAGAGCCCCACCTCAGCTCAAACACAGAGGTAGATCTTTAAGGCATTAATAGCTAAAGGCTGTCAGCTAACTGTACTTAAAACTAAACAGGAAGTTTTTATGGAAGGAAAATGCAAGCAGAGCATCTCTATGGCTGCCACAGTCCACATGTTGCTCTTGCATTATGGAGGCTCATTTCTACAAGCATTCATGAAATGCTCCTTCAGTGTTCTGGGACCTTGCCTCCTGAAGGGATATTCAGAAATGCGAGGTTAGTAGTAATAACTGCAGGTGGTTTCAAGATCACCACTGATATTCATCAGCTGCTTCCCCTAACAACCATTCTAAATTCCCTTCATCCTCATCTGTTATCTCTATTTCTTTGTGGCTTACTTAGTGTTATGACCCAGATACACATTCATGAGGTGTCAGAGCCTGTCTTCGGAGACAGGCAGATTAATGTTTAAATCTTTCCTGTGACACCTAGTAGGTGTGAGATCATGAACAAGTAACATAAATTCTGTGTAACTGCTTCCCCATCAATAAAGTGTGAGAAAACTTAAAGGTTATTGTGAAGATTAAATGAAATATCATTAAAAAAGGATTAATACTGTTTCTGCCACGTAATTAGCACTCAATAAAATATATGATTATGATTATTAAATGATGTCAGCTTTCTTAAAATCTTCTAAAAATTTGGGGAGTTTGCTTTCCCATCAAAAAAAACCCAAATAATTAAATAACAACAGGAAAAAAAACACTCTCCCCTACAACTAACAGGAACAGAACACAAAAGTATTCCAAAAATTGCCTCCCCCAAATTTAATACCCTTTTTTGTAAACAGTTACTTTTTATACTTACAGAAAGGAAGGAGGCGAAGCCATCTTGGGAGGTAAAAAAAACTTACCATCTCTTTGAAATTCCTTTAGATGCATTATCTGATCAGATTATGATTGCAAATCAGCTTTAATAATCACAGTTTTTTGTTCCCCACCCTTCAGAGCAGAGCTCTACTTGGAACTCTATTTTTGAGCATAGCAAGGCTTCATTAATTTTCTTCCTCACACTTTTTGCACTAAGACATGTAAAGGTGCCCACCTGTCTGTCTTCTTAAATAGCTTCCTTTCAGCAGAATTGGCTATCACTGATTTTCTAATGGCCTCAATAAGTCACTGATCAGGTAAGTTTTCTTTTACAATTTTCAGGAAAGCAAATGAAAGCCTCTCTCATGGCTTTCTCTTATTGTTTATTTACTTACTCCTGCAGATGACTCTGGCTTTTCTTACACACCTACTGCTGAGGAACAGCTTATTCCTAACTTGTTTCTTTTGCCTGAGAAGGTAAAATTCCTCTTAATGTAACTGTGTTCCTTATTTTAATACTGAAATAAAAATTTGTATAATAAAGGGAAGGAAAAGTCTTTATGCCATACAATATTCAGAAACTAATGAAATGTAGTTAGTGCATCCTATAGCTTTATTTTTCTAGACTTGCCAGAATTGATAGACCTTTTTGAATCTCTTGGAGTAAGTTGGTTTCTTTTAGCAGCATCAAGAAGAAATGTGTTTAAAAATGTAATAAAGATGTTAAGGGCCCAGATGATCATGAAGGCCTTAAGGATTTCTTGCATGTCATCATACTGTGAAACTATGCAGGACCAGTACCATTCCTATACTCCTACCCTCGCAACCCTAGTATCCTTATACTGGTAATTTTGGAGCAGTCTTCATAGGAAACAACAGTCAGAATTGTAGGATGACCCACTACCATGGTTTGAATGTATTCCCTGAAGTAGTTCATGTATTAGAAACTCAATTTCCTGAGGGCCCTGGGGATATGTCCAGATGGATAAATGCCATTATCACAGGAGTGGGTTAGTGGTTTAGTTACTGAAAATGTGGGTTTCTCATAAAAGAATGAGTTTGACTTCTCTCTCTTTCTCTCTCTCTTTCTCCCTCTCTTGCCCTTCTGTCTTCTTCCATCAAACGATACAGAAAGAAACTCTTCAGCAAATGAGGCCCACTCAACCCTGGACTTCCCAGCCTCTAGAACTGTAAGACATAAATTTCTGTTCTTTATAAAAATCCTGGGTTTTCTGCTGTAGCAGCAGAAAATGAAGTAAGACATCCATCATCATGGTTTGCCTGGATCTGTCCCAGTTTTAGCACAGGAAGTCCCACATATGAGAAAACCCTTGGTGCCCGGTAAACTAGAGAAGTTTGTTTCTGTATAAGAAATCATTAGAAATAGAGGCCCTGGAGACAAGAAGATCAGAGAGCAATCTGTGGTTACAAATTGTATCACCCTGGTCATCTTACTCCATTTTCTGCTGCTGTAACAGAAAACCAGAAACTGACTAGGTAATTTATGAAGAAAAGAAATTTATTTCTCACAGTTCAGGAGGCTATGAAGTCCAAAAGCATGGTGCTGGCATCTGGTGAGGGTCATCCCACAGTGGAAGACAGAAAGCAGAAGCGAAAGCACCAGATGAAGAGGCACCAGGGGCCAAAGTACTTTACAACAACCACTCTCCCTATAACTAACCTGCTCTTTAGATAACATTAACCCATGAGGGGTCTGCCCTTATGATCCAATCACTTTTCATTAAGCCCCACTTCCCAACATTGTGGTATGGAGGATTAAGTTTCCAACACATGAGATTTTGGGGGACACAAATGTGATTAAGATTCAAATCAAAAACATCAGGCTCCAGAGCCATATGTAAGTGCTTGCCATGCTCTCGGCCATGTTCTCACTGCTGCTGCATCCCCAACAACAGAGAGCATGTCTCACCGGCCCGCTGCCATTCGCCTCTTCTTCCAATAGCCGAAGCCTGCACCAGTGCACTCACTAGCCGCAGAGCTCCCTCCCCACAGCATTCATTCATTTATAAGTCAAATTGATACAATATAGACAATATGCAAACACGGACACATACACAAACACAAATAAAGCTTTTCTAGCTTTAATTTTAAAATTTTAGCCATGAGGCCAGTAAAACTCATTAGTTTAAAAGGACATTTGGATGAAACTGTGCCTCTTATAAATGGAGGGAGTTAAAGTATATGTGTCTCACATGGCCAAAACTCTTACTGAGTTTTAGAGAAAACAGGTTAACGAATTTACATCTCAAACACAGAGAGAGATTTTAAGTGTTTTCAAGAAGGAATTTGGGTATGTTAGTTAGAGAAAGATTACAAATGCATGTGAAGGTAACACAGAATCGTAGGAATTCACCACAGGATTTTATAGGACATTAAGTTCATTTAGACAGGTAGCTTCTAATTTAGTCCTTATTTTCTAACTGGACCACAGAGCTCAGGGTGGAAACCATTAACAAATAGCACCAACAAAGCATTTACAGTTTTCAAGGCCTAACAAATATGTGAAAAGTAGGCACATCTGGAAAGCAGAACATCTAGATCTTTAAAAATCAAGAATCTCACTTTTACAATGAATGGAGGTTTCCACAGAGGGAAATGCCACAGGACTGAACTGAATAATGCTTCCACAGTGCACCTTGCTGCAAGGACATTCCTGCACCCCAGGTGGGAGACCCCATTAACCTACTCTGTGATCAGCCCATCCCCCACATGAGCCTTATCCTTTGGTGGAGAGTGTTTCCACAGCCTCCAAGTTACCACACTCTTTTTTTTGAAACATGCAGAGAAATGAATAGCCCTCTTTATTAATAACCAATCATTGTAACTACTATCAGCCACCTCCCAAACTGCAACTCTCACCAGTGACTTGCTAGCCGTCACAATCACAATGGTCAAATCCCCCCTCACAGTACAAGGTGATCCCTGCTACTTCCAAAAGTCAAAGAGATCAGGTGCCTCAATACATTTAAATCACTCTAGATCTCTCATAATATTAGGATAGGGTAAAAGTGTTATGTAAATTGTTGTTATGGTATATTGTTTAGGGAATAATAAGAAAAAAGTCTGTACATGTTCAGTGCAGGCATAATTTTTTTTCAAATATTTCCATCCGTGGTTGATTGAATCCATGGATGTGATTGTAATAGTCAAGGTTCTTCAGAGAAACAGAATCAATGGGAGATATATACATATATTTTATACACACACACACACACACACACACATATATATATTTATATATATATGCGCGCTGGGTCAACAATCTTGTTCTCGGTTCTTGGTGTGCTCTTGGCTGAAGAATGACCAGACACACCGAAAGCAAGGTAAACATGAAAATGAGGTTTATTGAAGAAGAGCAAGATAGGTTTATAGAGCAAGAGCAAGATACATTCTCAATAGACGTCGAATGGGCCCCCTGTCATAACAAGAGGCTCTGGTTATGGTATGGGGTACTGTTTTATACTGTCTAGTTTAGGCCCTCCTCATGGTTCAGACATCATTATGGAACTACTTTGATGGACAGTTAATAACATGATAATTAGCCTGAACCTTAGCCCTTGGTTACTCTAGGTCACTTTCCAGATCCGGTTAAGCCTGGGATGGCTGGCCCAAGGGCTGCATTCTTTTGAGAATTAGCAGGGGGTTCCTCCTTCTCCCAGGTGGGGCAATTGCTTGTGGCAGCACCAGGGTGAGGTGCCTGCTTTTGTCCCTAGGCGAGCTGATTTTTCTCACTATCTGTCTAACATATACACACACCCCACATATATACATATCAATACATGTTAAATAATAATGCAATCATGTTAAGTGAAAGAAAGACACAAAAGCATATTGGATGATTTCATTTGTGTGTAGTTTAAAAATAGACATAGGAAATCTATAATGATAGAAATCAGAAAGCACTTGCCTCTAGGAGACTGAGATTGACGGGAAAGGGAACAAAGACACTTTCTGGAGTGATGCTAAGGTTCTATTCCTTGTGGGTGGACACAAGGGGGATAGTTTTCAGAACTCACATTCACCTTAAGATATGTACATTTTATCATATGTGAATTCTACTTCAATTAAATAAAAAGAAAAAAACAATCCTGTCTGACTCTAGAGATACTAGCCTTAAATCAAGAACCAATTAAGTTCATGGTGGATTACTTTTGAGGATCTACATTTGCATTTTTGACACATTACTTAAGGAAGAAGAACATAATTCTCATTCTTTAAAGACCTTTTTCTTAAGAGAATTACTGAGGGGTTTGTTCCTTTGTTGTTTGTTCGTTTGTTTGTTTACCAATCTCTAAAGACTCACATAGTCTTTTACCAACGATTTTTATTTGACAGAAGGCTATTTTAGTGGACAAGACCAGGACAATTTTAGGAGGCTATCTGTATTGGAATATAATGGTTTCTTTAAAATTTACTAGTTTTTATTTCCTCATTAGAATTATTGCCAAGAAACTTTTGCTTACGTAAATTATAGAAGAGGAGGAGAGGACAAAATTGTGTAATATCTGCTAGCAATGGAATTTTTTCCATTATATGTTCTGGTTGCTGATGCAGGAAAAGCTAAAAGGTGTAGGAGAGGGAGGAACAAAAACTAAATGGACAGAAGTTAGTGAGTTCTAAAAGAAATAAATGCATTTTTCGATGATGAGTCAAGAGTAGTTAAATGATTTTAAAATTAAAAAAAGATATATGGAGGGTTATTAAGGTTTTAAGAAATATATACTTCATACGATAGGGTTGAGACTAGTTGGCATAAGCTGTGTTTCTGTTGAAATCTGCCAAATTGAGCACTGCTAAGAATTACCACGTATGAAACTACAAGAAGGAATAAAAGATGAGACACCATAAGGTCTTTGAATACCTTCTGAGATCAAATGGATACTTGAATAATTAAGAAAACAACCATGACAGTGGATTAGTTTTTTGTTTGTTTGTTTGCTTTGGGAGTTGTTTTGTTTGTTTGTTTGCTTCTCTAACAAATTGCCACAAACTTCATGGCTTAAAATAGCACAAAATTTATTATCTTATATTTGTATAGGTCAGAAGATCAATACATGTCTCTCTGAGCTAAAATAAGGTAACAGAAGGACACCATTCCTTTTAGGAGGCTCAAGGGAAAAATCTGTTTCTTTACTTTCTCTAGCTTCAAAAGTCTGCCACATTCTTTGGTTTGTGGCCCTCTCCCTTCATCTTCAAAGCTACCAATGTTACATCTATTTGGCAATTCTTACATAGATACATTTCCCTCTGAAGGTAGCCCAGATGAGGGTTTGAGGTTCTAAGGTTTTTAAAAACCCACGTGATTAAATTAGTCCTACCTGGATAATTTGATCACACCTGCAAAATCCAGTTTGTCCTGTATGGTAACATGTTCACAAGTTCCTAGGATTATGATGTGGACATTTTTGGGAGGCTGTTATTCTGCATATCACAGCGGTAGGAAATAAATTGAACAATAAATAAGCCAGAAGACAAAATGATTGTTTTGTTTAAATATTATTCTCTAATGTTTTTATAGAGAATCTTCTACTACTTAGCACAAAATATTTAGAGTGTTCGTTTCTATTTTATCTTGCAGGGCTAGAGAAAATAACATGCCTTATAACCTCTAAATTACTTTCATATGTCTATAGGGAAAATATATCTTGCTCTCAATAAGCATACCATAGAGTTACTTAATAGCATCACATTGTAGTTATTGGTATCTGAAAGTGAGCACAGTCACTGGTAATAAACAAAGATCTCCTAAAGATCGGCAGATAAATTTCTATTTTTTAGCTGAATTAATTAATATAAAATGCATGCTAAAAATAATGGTGTTAAAATGAAATATTTGGTTTTAGTTACCCATTTGATTTTGCTATAGCATGTGGTTGCTGTGAGCTAATAGGAAGAAAGAACGATTTTAACAGAAATTTTAGTAACATCTGGCTAGGTACCAATTAGGACTGATACTGTGTGGTTTAGGTTGGAATGGGGAAGCCATGGAGGTAGAGGCAATAGGAGGGAATCTGCTTCTGTCCTACAAGAGTTTATAAACTCTCAACATAATGGATAATAATATAGCTTTCCTCTTTAGAAAAAAAGTTGATTAAAAAGACTTGGAGTATGGAGATTTTTTTAAAAGACCCTATCTTTACATGAAAATCATTGAGAATATATAGCTTCAGCTTGGTTTTATTAAATATGATAACATATATATGGTAAAAAAAATAAAAATATCAAAGTGCATATTCGAAGTTCATGTATGATGTACAAAATACTCTAATGATACAGTCCTGAATTTCCAATACTCAGAAATTTTATTTCTTGCTATCAACATACATAAAATTTTGGAAGCTACTGTCATTAATGTGCACTAAAATTGAAGTTTCATACTGTCATTCTGTTTTTATCTTCATGGTTTATAGAATAATATTAAAAGCTGAAAATCAGAATCTCTACCACTACCAATTATGAACTCTTCATTGAACATATAGTGAATTTTCTTAGTCTGCTTTATGACCTTTAAAATCCTGGCTATATTTTAGTGGATACTCTGGTCCTGTAATGAAAAATTTCAAGGGCTGTGAGAGGACACATAACAAACAAAATTATTATATCCTTTTAGTTTGATTATTTTAAAAATCTGAAATCATTACTGTTATTAACTCAATTCTAAAAGATGGACTTGAAAATCTTTAAGAGCTTTTCTATCTCAAAAATATGATTCTGTAGTTTAATCATTTTAAATTATTTCACTTTGGGAGAAAGCAGGAATAGAAATCTTACAATAGTCCTTCACCTTACTGATCCTTTTTCTACACAACAAAATAAGGAAGAGAGGCAGTTAGTTATCCAGAGACAAGTAGTCCCCTTCCTAGGAATTGGTTGCATTCCAAAAGGTCATTCGCTGGTCAGTTGAATGCGTTAGACTCAGAAAAGTCCAATAGCAAAATGTCCCCAGCCAGTGACTCTTAGCTTAAGGAGGAAAGTTCAGTTATTTGGGGGAAAAAAAGTCAAGTTCCCAAACCAAGAGAAACTAGAATTTTAACAGGCAAGACCTTAGCAAAGTGAGAAAAAGATAAGGCCAAAGTCAACAACTGCTGCCCCAGCATGTTTCTGCACGAATTGCCAAGGTCTGGCTCCTCTTGGCTCAGTATCCTCCAGCACCGTGACCACCCTTGAGCAGGACAGGGATGCAGGGGCAGCTTTTTACTCATAACAGTGGTAGCTGGGCCCTAGACAACTCATGGGAAATCATAAAATAACATATACACCAATATGATACCTTCTCTCCCCTACTCCCAACTGGTTCAGTCAAATTTGGAGCTTCTGCTTTGAACTGTCCTGTAGTGCCTTGCATTATGCTAAGCACATGGGAGCAACAATGCAAATATTTGTGGATAGTTTTATTAACTGAACAGTCTGGCTGATGACATGGATCAATGGTGATGATTGTTGATACTTCCAGATGATATATACAAATTAGGTCATCATACATGCACAATGTAAAGGCTGCGGAGGGATGTGAAAATACTAAAATATCTCAGAACATTTTGTTTTAGTGGAACTACATACAGAAAGGATTATGGTATAAAATATGCACTAGAAAGGGAGCTATGTTTTTTTAAATTCTAAATGAGACCATTTAGAATTTAAATGTCAGGGTTTGGTTTCCACCTCCTCTGATACCTCCCAGAGAGTCCTCATACTTTGAGAGCTTCATTTGACCTCCTGTACCTCCCTAGACTGACCACTGCATTGTACCTCTGTTGACCATCTCCTGCAGTTCTCCTGGCCTTAGGGAGAAGATGGTGCATTGGAGTAGGGGTCAAGTTTCCTTTATCATTCTGTCTCAATCACAGAACAAGCTTTTACTCTAAACCAAGGGATGGCAAACTATGGCCCTCCAGCCCCACCACATGTTTTTATCAGGTTATATTGAAATTTAGGCACACATATTCATTTGTAGGTCATCTGTGGTTGCTTTCACACTACAATGACAAAGTTAAATAGCTGAGCCAGAGACCATATAGCCTACAAGGATTAAAATATTTACTATCTCGCCTTTTATAGAAAAAATTTGCTGACCTCTACCCTGAATTGACACAGCCACAGCACAGTCTATAACATTTTAGAGTACTGCCTGCAGGTGTGGTAATTCAGCCTGACACAGAAAGTTACTTAGAGCTTCTTCTTGATGAGCCTACTCTCAGGGTACCCAGGCCAGATTTGCTCACATTTTTCCTTTCCAAGAAGCTCTGCTTATTTCCTGATCACTCTCTTTGAAGCAGAGAGAAGCCTTATGTACATTAAAGTAGTGTAGGGGGGGGGAGGCTACTGGCATCTAATAAGCAGAAAGCAAGGGTGCTGCTAAACATCCTGCAATGTACCAGATAACTTCCCACAATAAAGAATTACTGATCTTAAGATGTAAATAGTACCAAGATTGAGAAACCCTGCTTTCGCATAAGAGGCTAAAAATAAAATTATTAGTATACAGTAGACGCCCTTTACCCTCAGGGAATACATTCCAAGCCCCCCAGTGGATGCCTGCAACTGTGGATAGTATTGAATCCTAAACATACTATGTTTTCTTCCTACACATACATATCATTGATAAAGTTTAATTTATAAATTAGCCACATTAAGAGATTAATAACAATAATTAATAATAAAATTGAACAATTATAGTAATATGCCAGCATCACTACTCTTGCACTTTGGGGCTATTATTAAGTAAATTAAGTGTTATTAATACTTGAATGCAAACACTGTAATGCCACAACAGTGGATTTGATAATAGAATTGACTACTAAATGATTAAAGGCAGATAGTGCCTACAGCGTGATTATGCTAGACAAAGGGATGATTCATGTCCCAGCAGGATGGAGTGGAAAACGAGATTTTTATCTCACTGCTCAGAAAAATGGGCAACTTAAAACTCATAAATTGTTTATTTCTGAAATTTTTCATTTAATATTTCTGGATCGTAGTTGACCACAGGAACTGAAACTACAAAAAGCAAAACCACAGATAAGGGAGGACTACTGTAGCGATTTCATTTGACATACAAAAAAAGAGAGATAAACCCCAAAATTTTAGGCAACTTGCAAGCAGGTATTATGCTGAATATGATTAATCCAAAATCAAGACCATCTGAGGTTTTGCTATTATTAATATCACAACTGTGACCACCAGCAAAATCATCTAAGCTGAAGTGCACAAAGAAACAGCTCATTTTCTTTTCAAAAGCCCCTCTTAATGGAAAGCTCAAAATTCTTTCTGCAATTCTTTCTCCTCATCTTAGGTCATCGTCTCCTGTAAGCTACTGCTCTGCCAGAATACATCCGCACAGGTACAAATTGTGTTTTACTTTACAAACACAGAATAATGCAAATGCATCCGGGCGGGGGAAGATAATCTCCCTCACACAGGAAACAATATAGCTTGTACTCAATGTATACAACAGGTTGAATCATTAAACAGAACTCTTAGCTGCTGTCCAAAAACAACCACTCAGATTTCTACAGTTTTCTTCAAGACCGATGAATGGGTACTTTGTATATTTATCAAATTAAAGGGGCAATCCAGATGTTTTGTCAAAAAGAAGCAAAGAAACAAGAATAGTCTGCTCCAAAGATGAATTCAAAATTCAAATATCTACCTTTATAAAAGAAAAACATATATTTATTTATTTTATACATATATACATATATATATATATAGAGAGAGAGAGAGAGAGAGAGAGAGAGAGAGAGAGAGAGAGAGAATTGCTTTCATTTTCTCCAGTTTCTACCCGTCAAGTTTTCAAAAATGAATGGGCTGATATTTGAAGCCTTATTTCCAAGCTCCAGCCAAAATAGTAGGGTTGGGAGTAAGGGTGGGTGGGTAGTGTGGGGAGGAGGAGGCTCAAAGTGTTCTATATCATGACTGGTATTGAGGGATTATATGCATAATCACTAGTGTGAGAGGAACTGCTCCCAAGAGTGTGCTCTTTTCTGGAGAGGTGAGGGACCCCATTCCAACAGTTTTGCTACTGAAACACTAATTAAGTCAGACTTTACTAATGATTCTCAGAACATCAGATTCAGATTCATAAACTTATTTTCTAGTGAATTAGTTAAAAAATATAGCCATATTTCACTGTGCAAAATCGTTCAGAACTTCAAAACAAATATTTGCTTCCACAATTCTCCTACTGGTGCTTTGCAAGAGGCAAATGGAGTTTATCTAGTTGGCCAGTTTAAAAATACTATTCCCCCTGAACTTGTAAAAGCCATACCAGTGAGCCCAAGACACCTCAGGCCACTGTGCTTAAATGCTACTATAATGAAAAATAGTTCATTCTCATATAGCATCCAAAACCAAAATAACACCCTCTTTTATTCTGGCCAAGGACATTTTCAAAATTAAATACAACAAAACTTTTCTTCCTATCACGGTTCTGAGCATTTAAAGTATGCATTGAAGGAAAACGTCACCAACGAAGTCAAAGGTTCACAAGCATATGGATGTGAATGGATAAATAAAGCACAGACTTGGACATTATTAACAAGTTCTTACCATCTTAGTTTTACGTGAGCATTAAAAATAAAGAAGAACGTATAGTATTAATTCCAATTATAATATTTTATTCAAATTTCAGCAATTCAATTTCACAAGTATAAATAAACCATTACATTTTTTCTCTGCAATGATGGCAATTAATATTTTCTAATACAGTGTAAATAAATTTCTCTTTGAAGGTAAAAATGACTAGTAACAGTTGGACTGAGTTTTACTTAATTATAATACAATGTAGGTTGGGAAAGGAATCATCAAAACTCTCTATGGTGGCATCCCTTAGAAAGATAGGTGTCAGATGACAGTAGAGGGTGCCCACTAGGACTCTTCATGACCACAGAAAAGGCAAAAGGGTGGTGGGTCTGAGTCAGAGGCAGTGGGCACAGAACACATCTTGACTCAGAGATCTTGGGCTGTGCAGGCACCAGGATAGAGGCTGGGGTTTTAAATGACAATAAGGTGTTTTAGCATTGAGCCAATAGTGGCTATGGGTACTGGTACAGCAGTATTTCCTTTAAGATGGTGAGACTTCAGGGCAGAAAGGGGCTGCCAGTCAGCTGGCCAGGTTTGCAGTGTTGGAGATCAGGCTGCAGAAGCCCAGAGCTGCCGAGCTCTGTGGCTCTGCTTGTGTGAGGCAGCTCAGAAATGCTGGACAACTAAGTCTCCCCAGCAGTGCCAGGAGACCAAAGGGGCTGGAGGAATTGGGGGTAGTGAACATTCATCAGTGGAAAACACAGGCTTTAGACAGTCATGGATGTTTGAGCCTGGAATACTGGTGTGGGAGCCAGAGGCTTTGTTTTGATAGCTTCTGAAGTGTTTGATTATAGCCTTCCTCAAAATTCTTCAAAGATGGAGAATCCTTGGTATCCACAGTATCTTAAGGGGCTTATGTCCTCTCGAGTCTCAATGTGGTACAAGATTAAGAAATATTCTTGTAGTTTAAAACCTCAGCCTCTATCCTGGTGCATGCACACCCCAAGAACTCTGAGTCAAGACGTGTTCTGTGTCCACTGCCTCTGACTCAGACCCACCACCCTTTTGCCTTTTCTACGGTAGATGGAGTCTTCTAGTGAGGACCTTCTATTCTCACCCGGCATCTACTGTTCTAAGGGATGCCACTTCTAGAATTTTGATGATTCTTTCCCAAACCTACTTTATGCTATTCTTGAGTAAAACTCAGTCCAATTATTACTAGTCATTTTTACTCTTCAATGCAAAATTAATTTGTACTATATTAGAAAATTTTAATTGTTGCCATTGTATAGAAAAAAATAACAAGTTATTTATATTTGTGAAGTTGATTGCTAAAACTTGTTGACTGAATTGGGGAACTCTCCTAGCTTTCATATTCAAACATAGCTTGGGTTTGGCCAGCTTCTCCTGAGTCTCTGACAGTATATCAAGGTAGTATGAGCCACCCTTAAGACCTTCATAATGCCTTTAGAATTCCTGAATACACAAGTGGTCCAGCCTTGAAGAGGGAAATAATGTTGCATTTATATTTGCACTGCTGAAATGGGCCAGTTCATGGTAGTTGAACCCTAGCTGCATAGTTACATCTTGAGGTAATGCTTTTAGATTGCTAACAATTTTGCTGTTACTCTTTGCCTTTATTTTTTTGTCCTCACCATACCTGTGAAACACTTTATCTCTCTCTCTCTCTCTCTCTCTCTCACACACACACACACACACACACACACACACACACACACACACACACACACAATTCAAACAGCCCAACCCGGGCCTCAGAGGAGGAATATGATAGAGTGGAAAACAAAGGGGAAAATAAGCATGTTGCTGACCTTGTTTTCAAAAGCATAAAACTCTCAGAAACAAAAAAAAGGCATCTTACTTAGTACAGACTAAACATTTGAGAAAAGGTTAAGAAAAGTAAATATTCCTTTCCCAAATCAGGCTGATGGCAGAGAAGAGGGAAGCCACAAGAGGAATGACACAGGGAAGGGCTAAGTGGCCAAGGACACCAGTGCTTATAAAAATCCAGATTTCTCCCTTAAACCATGGTCCCTGTTGGCTGACATTTCTCAGCTCCCTTTCAGTTTAGGTGGGTAGAAGCAATGCACACTACTTCTAGGATTAGTTTTTATAAACTCCATATTCTGTGCCTTCTCTAGAAGAGACTCTAGCATATGGTGGAGACACAAGCTAGGCCACGGGTCATAGTGTGACTGAAAAGATCAAACACGCTTTAGTGAGGCAAATGCATTACATGTAACCAAAATGTTTGTACCCCCATAATATCCTGAATTGAAGGAAAGAAAAGAAAGAAAGAAAGAAAGAAAGAAAGAAAGAAAGAAAGAAAGAAAGAAAGAAAGAAAGAAAGAAAGAAAGAAATCAAACACTCAATTGGGACAGGAGGTAGTTAAGATCAAAGCCAGCAGGGTTTGAGCTCTTTCGTTGCATTCGTTATGCTCTCTTACTACTGCATTGATGAACTCACAGTAGATTTGTAGACTCTGAGGACAGAAGAGGCTTTCCCCATACACAGTCAGGGAAGATGGCAAGACCCTGGCAAATGAAGCGATTCATGTGAGCCAAGGCAGACACATGGGCAGCCTTGTAGAGATTTCTAAAACTTGGTATGGTCCCAAAGCAGACAATGTGGGACACAATGGCAGAACAAGAGCCAATGGCACACAGGGTCAATGCAATGTGTTTCATCCTCAATGCACACTGCTGTAATCGTGCCATCCTTTGCAGTGCCTCTATAGACTCTAACCTGGGAACATGTGTTCCCTCTATACATCCTTCATTACGGCTCTGGAGAGGGTTGCCAGACCAGAAAAGACTCAGCAGAAAGAAATATTCATAGTGACCATATATCTGGTTTGCCTTATGCAGTTATGCCTTGTATTTTTTGTTTTGGCATAGTTATTTTCAGTACCCCCTTTTATATTGGAAAGGGTCTGGTTTGGATGATAAATAATATAGTCTTCATAAAAATAAGGGATTTCTCCATAAACACATTCATGGATATGCAATATTAAGGAAGACATGTCCCTCCCTGACTATATTCCAAAGCAAGCCCCCTAAAACTTAGATGAAGCCTCAATAAAAAGGGTACAAAGTCAACCGAGATATATTTCTACAACTGAGCAAAATGTAGACTCAAAATAGAAATTGAATCTATTTATACAAAATAGTTTTATTTCTTACATTTCTGAGTAGTGGTGAGATTTTTATCTGCTACCCACATGTGTTTGTGTGTGTGTCTCTCTTCTCTCTCTTTCTTTCTCTCTCTCTCTCTCACATACACACACACACACACACACATATACACACACACACTCTATAGTGTAGATTAGATTAGGCTTCAAATCCTATTCTTTTATTTACTATTAGGTTTTGTTTTGATTCTCAGTCTCTCTGAGCCTGAGTTTCCCCACGCTCATCTACAAAATGAAGATCATAATCTCTGGTTTACATAGTTACTGTGAGAATTAAGTAAATTAACATGTTTGTTTGAAAATACAAGTTTCTTCTGAAATTTATACTCATCTGCATATGCTCATCTGTAGTAAAATACTTCAATGTAGAGAGGAGTCTACCCAGTTCTGCCCATCTTACCACGCTGGTAACACTGAGTATGTAGATCATATGACCGAAGTTCCTTCACTCCCTTCCCACTCACGTTAATCCACTCACACTGGCACCTATATTCAACTTTTAAAACACATCTGAAACAGAACCAGAAACCATGCTCCTGGTTTCCATGCTTTGTTTCCTAGAGAAACAAAGTAAGTCACCTGGAAACCATCAGCGTCAGCCAGGCTGGCCACAGGATCATCCCCACACTGCTTGCAGCAAGCTCTGGGGTTTTCAGTCCTAACTGTGTGTTCTGCCCAGCAAGCATGTCCCCGCGGTAACATGGCAAGACCCATTCACAGACCTGCTCCGGAATGTGGGGCTTTTGCTTGCGGCTGCGGCCTTTTCCAAAGTTCACCCAACTGCCCAAATTTAGCCCTCCCCATCTTTCTGTATCCTTCCTAATACCAATTCCTTACCAAAGTAACACAGTTGCAGAACAACAGCCATGCTGTTGTGAACCTGCAGGTGTGAATAGACACCAGGGCAATCAAATCCAGGAGGGCAAGGTAGGAACACAGAAGGATAACAATTGATAATGAGAACACAATCACTAAGCACTGGCTTTATGCCAGGCACTATACAGAACACTTTCTGTTTATTTTCCCTTATAAGTCTCACAGCAACTCTAAGAAGCAGCAGTTATTATTATGATCACATCATGGGCGAGGAAGCTGAGGCTTTAAAACAGCAGTCCCCAACCTTTTTGGCACCAGGGACCATTTTCATGGAAGACAATTTTTCCATGGACCAGGGGGTGGAGAGGATGGTTTCGGGATGACTCAAACACATTACATGTATTGTGCACTTTATTTCTATTATTTTTACATAGAAATATATAATGAAATAATCATACAACTCAGCATAGTTTGGGGACCCCTGCTTTAAAGGGTAAGCACCTAGCTAAAGCTCCCTTTAGTATAAAATAGATGGCATTTATTGAGAGTTTACCAAAAGCCAGACACTATTTAAAATTGAACATACATTATCACATTTAATCCTCATACCAACTCTGTGTGACAGTACTAATATATTGCACATTTTACAGATGAGGAAAATGAGCTACACAAAGTGAATTAAATTATTTTCTGAGGTCATCACTAACAAGTAGTGGAGCTGGAGTTTGAACCCATGCAGTCTGGCTCTGGAGTGCGTACCCTTAACCACTCTATTATAACTAAGAACTAGTTAAGTTGTCTGGATTTAAACGGGAAGCTTTTAACCTCATGATCACATCAGATATTGAAGTGTCATTAACTGTTGTGGATCCCAAATGGATCCCTTTTACATGAGGAACCTGAGATCAGAAGGGTAATTAGCACAGGATTCTTCAGCAAGGTCTTAGCAGAATTTCTTGCAGTATTCTTCATTGCGAGGGAAACTTCCAGGGAAATGATATTCATGTGCACATCTCTGGGGACCTATGTGAGCCTTCTGAAACAACTTGACACTTTGGGCACAGCTGGAACTCCCAGTCCAGTATGTGCTAAGTTTCTCTCAGTGTGCATACATAGGAATGCATTCAAATTCAGCATATTACTCTCCTGGTCCTCCTGCTTAGATACAAAACATGATGAAAATTAAATAACTGAAGAAAAATTCCCTCAATTGTCTAGGCTCACAGCACATGTTATTGGGAAAAATTATATAGATAGGTGGTATAGCATTGTATTGCATGATGTTAAAATCCATGGACCCTGGAGCAACACTTCCAAGGTTTAAAGCTCAACTCTGCTATTTGCTAGCTGGGTGGTTTGGGGCAAATAATACCTACTTTGCCTCTTTTTTTATCTTTAAAATGGGGTAGTAATAAAACCCACTTCCTGAGAATTTTTGAGGATTTAACTAGTTAATATATGTATAGCACATGGCAAATTCTATTTTAAGTGTTTGCCATTGTAATTACTAGGGCCTTCATGTGTTAGGTACCTGAGAAGCTATCATCCAGTTCATTAATTCCTCACCCCTTTTATCCAATTCCTTCCCCACTCTTGTAGAATACACCCTCAAAGCATCCAATGTCTCTTCCATTCAATTCCTACTGCCAGCCTTCTCCTGTCTTTCATTACTTCTCTAACCTCCAACCTCCAATTCTCTCAAAACTATACTTTTAAAGGTATAGACACGTGTAGGCTCTGAGCTCAGTGACATATTAGGCTCATTAAAATGTTAATCTTACATCCAAGTCACTTGATTTTGATGATTTAAGAAAATACATAACTTGCAGTAAATTTTAAAGTGAACAATGAAACAATTTGAGAATTAGGCAGCTAATTTAGGGTATTTTTTTCAGAATAGTGAATGTTAAAAATTAAAAAGATATAAAATATAAAAACTAGACTTAACATTACCATATATGATGTATTTTAGAATCTTTTGTTGATTAGTCATCACTTTTTTATTTTTATGCTATAAAATTCTCATATCGTACAGTTTTCTAAATTTTAACTCCTAGGCACTAGTGCTAGTAACTTAGCTAATACAGCTTATCAGTTTAGTAAACCTGACCAATCACATTATAATTTTAGAATCAGAAATTTGAGACCAAAATCTTTTACATTTTTTGTTTTTTAATTAACACTGTGTCTAAACTCTTATAAAGGAAAATTTATTTTTATTCAAATATATAGCTATATATATTATTATTAAAATTTGCATATGTAAAATATATTGAAAGGACAGTAGACTATTTAGAAAAATTAAGTTTTTACTGCTTTTATACTATTCTTTGGATAGAGTAGGTAATTTTCTTTCAAATGGCCAAGATAACTGTTTTCAATAAAAGCTTATGCTAGAATAAATAAACTATTTATAAAATTCTTTATTAAAATTGTTGGTAATAATGACATAATAATAGCATACAAGCTGCAAGTTGTTTTATAATTAACAATGTTATTTTAAAATTAACTTTTCTACTAGAAAATTTCCTATAAATTCAGGATTTCATTTATCTGTTAATATGCCAAATGTTAGAAAATTTTCTGTAATTCAAAACCCAATGACTCAATAGCTCTTTAATAACAGTATTGTATAACAAGCTGGTAAAATTATGCTTATTATAGAAATAATAGAGTTGTATCTAAAACCTTTCCGTATTGCTTCAGCTTTTCAGTTCTTAAGGGAATTAGAAATGATTAAACTCTATTTATAGCAAAATTCCATTTGGGAATAAAGATGATTCAAAAGAAGGGAATAAACTTGGTTATTAAAAGAGACTCCAGTAGATTTGGAACACAGTAATATGCCCTCATGTCCCTTTCCAACTCCAGTAAACTTTTACCATAAAAATGTATGACTCATTAGTCAGTTAGAAATACAGTAAAAATATTAACATGAGATATGAGAATGCTTAATGTAAACTCAACATTGCAGAAATATTTGGAAAATAAAATCAAACATGAACAAATCCAGATGGTATAGACTTGGTTTTTTTTAAAGATCAGGACATGGCCATATTTTTTTTAATCTGGCAAATATATGGGGTACATGAGAAAATTTGTTCCATATATATAATATAATGCATAGTGATCAAGGTATTCAGGATGTCCATCACCTGAGTACAATATATTTTTGTTAAGTATAGTCATCCTACTCTGCTGTCAGACCTGGAATTTATTCCTTTTCTCTTACTGTACATTTGTACCTGTTAATCCACTTCTCTTCATCCACACCCCGCCTACTTTTCCAGTCTCTGTTATCTATTTTTCCACTCTTTATTCCCATATGTTCAAATTTTCTAGCTCCCACATATGAGTGAGAATATGTAATATTTGTTTTTTGTATCTGGCTTATTTATCTTAAGATAATGACCTCCAGTTCCATCCATGTTGCTGCAAATGACATAATTTCATTATTTTTCATTACTGAATAGTATTTTATTGTGTATATATACCACTTTTTTTATCCATTCATCCATTGATGGACACTTAACTTTGATTCCATATCTTAGCTCTTGTGAATAATGCTGCAATAAACATGTGAGTGCATGTATCCCTTTGATATATAGATTCCTTTTCCTTTGGGTAAATAGAGAGTAGTGGGATTGCAGGATCAAATGGTAGTTCCAGTTTTAGTTTTTGAGAAATCTCCATACTCTTTTCTGTAGTGATTGTATTACATTCCTACCAACAGTATATGAGTTCCCTTTTCGTATATCCTCTCCAACATCTGTTATTTTTTTGTCTTTTTAATAACAGCCACACTGACTGGGGTAAAACGATATTTCATTGTGGTTTGGGTTTGCATTTGCCTGATGATTAGTGATATTGAACATTTTTCATATGCCTGTTGGCCATTTGTATGTCTTCTTTTGAGAAGTGTCTGTACAAGTCCTTTGCCTACTTCTTAATGAGATTATTTATTTTTTTCTTGTTGAGTTGTTTGAGTTGCTTAGATATTTTGGGTATTGGATCCCTGTTAGAGAAATACTTTACAAATATTTTCTCCCCTTCAACAGTTTGTCTTTTCACTCTGTCGATTATTGCTTTTGCTCTGCAGAAGCTTTTTTAGTTTAATGAAGTCCCATTTGTCTATTTTTACTTTTGTTGCCTGTGCTTTTGAGGTCTTATTCATAGTTGTGAGGCCCCAGTGATAGCAGTGGTGGGATGACTGTGCCTGTTCTTAGACCTCAGAGCAGCTCACACTGGCACCAGCATTAGTGGGCCCTGGAAAGCCAATTCTTGGGCTTCTGGGTGGCTTACTCAGATGCTGGTAGTGGCAGCACTGGACCAGGCATGTGGGTGAGTTCTCAGGTCCCTGGGCAGCTGGAATGATGGAAATGATGGCAGTAGTTGGGGTGGAGCAGCCCACTGGGACCCAAGTGGTCTGTGCTGGTGTTGGTGGTAGCTGTGATGGCAATCCCTTGGCCTGCCAATAGCACATGCAGGTGGATGTCAGCTGTGGTGGTATGGGTAGGTTGGATTGGCCAAACCTCAGACCCTGGTAGGAATGACCAGGTGCCAATGGTAGTAAACTGGGCTGAGGAATTTCCAGGTTCCTGGATGGCATGCGTGAGCACTACAGAGACAGAACCAGGCCAGCAGACTTGTCCTCAGGCACCCTGGTAGTACGTTCATATGCTGGCTCTGATAGGCAGAGGTAGTGTAGTCCCCAGGCCACCAGAAAAATGCCCAGGTTTGGGCTATGGTGACTATGCTGTTGGCCTGCCACCACGGAGGGCTGGGCCTCTCTCAGCTAAAGCAGCCATATCAGGTAGCTGTAGAGAGTGCAGTCTGCTCACATCTTGGTTTCACAGCAGCCCACAGCAGGATGTAGGATTTGTCCCGGGGGGTCACGTGAGTGCCGGGCCTCCCCTTTGCCTACTGGCCTGGTGGCGGCTGAGGAAATAGCCATATTCTTATGGCTTAATTTTTTTCTTTCCTTCAGGTTGTTAGAATACCATCACTTTCTGCATCAGCTTTTGAGGAAAAATAAAATAAAATCTACCTAAAAATTCACAAAGAAACTGATACTAGTATTCTCCTCCCAGTTCCTGATCCACCTATAATTACAGGTATGGTCAATGGATAGGATAGTCATTTTCTGAAACCCTGGTCTCTGTTGCACTGTTTCAGGTGACATAGTAAGGAGATCCTTTCCTGTACTCATAAGCATACAGGAAAGCAAAAGGATTAGAGTATGGCGATTGTGGTCCGATTTGGACCACCCACAGAAAACCAATTATTGCAAAGTGCAGCCACTGGACCAAGTATCTGTGGCCAGCCAGCCACTGCCAACCATGTTAGAATTCTGCAGAATCCCCAGGTAAGTCACAAGCAACAGAGCAAATCAATGCTTCACTGAATTACAGAGGTACAGAGTTTGCCCAGCCCCACATTCAGCCACACCCCATTTAAAGCTCAATATCTTAGAATATGCTCAGATACTCATGAAATATGAGCAATAATTTTTAAAGCAAGATTTAAAGATTACCAGTGTAAACAAAACCACATTTATATTCTCAAAGCGTCAGGTTTAGTTCTGAGTTCTTGTCTGCAGTAAATATTATAATCAGTTAAAATTCTTTGTATAATTTAAGTAGAGACAAAAATAAAAGGAGAACAGACTATGGGGGAAGGTAAGATGAGGGAGAAAAGAGGAAATTATGAATTAAAATTTAATTTATTGGATTATTTACTTTGTTTTGTTTCATCTTTAAAAATCCAACTAAATAGCAACAAAGCAACTAATTAATTCAGCCAATCAATATGTGTAATTTAGAGAATGATTCTATTCATACCAAGCAAAAGGATGTTTTCAGAATATTATATTTTTAATATCTATCAGTAACAGGCATATAGGACCAAAATGCCTTTGTTTATATGTCTCTCAAACTCCTTTAATTGTAGTTTCTTTAGTTAGGCTTTTATATTTGTTTATCTCCTCTATTTAAAATTTTAGGAATATGTGTTCTTAGTGTAAGAATAAAACTCCCCAATAATATGTCATCTCAGATTGAAACAAAAAATTTTGCCTTGTTATTCATCACTTGTACAAGCCTATCTTATAATTTAATTCTAATACAAATGTGTGCTAATACTTAGATGCAGCATGAATCTATTAATTAATTTGTATTTTATGAATGTTGATGGAATCTTAGCAACATTATTTTACCTCTTAGTATAAATATTGCAGCCAAGGAAGTACATCTTCTAATTTTCTGTACAATTATCTTGTTATCTGGCATACATTGTTATTAATGTTGTTATTACTATGAAGACCTTAGTAAGCCCTATAAAATCACCTTTCAGTTTTCAGTTACTTCTAACAAAACTCCTGTGGTAGAATTTTGCTATTTCTAACGTAGGTGAAGAAATTGATAAACAAATTATCCTCCTGTGATTTAATCATTTATATTACACCAAACTTCATCTACTATAGTACCAGATAATTTCAGATTAATAATAGTTTGAGGGTGACCACATGTCATTCCTGTCTATGACAATTTTGAGGTGGTCATCTCAATGCTTTTCTTGGCAGGCTTACATCCAGCAGCCAGTACAGCATCACACTTGATCCTAATTGATACCCAGGTGAATAGCCTCAACAAAGAGGCCTGTAATTAAAGAGCCACATGACTGAAAATGATGAATTTCCTCCTTACCTTCCATGATGCTTCTTTGAGAACAGGAGTGAAATACATATTGTGACAAGCCTGAAATCCTGTGACAGCAACACAGAAGCCATCTATCTCTGTTCCACTCAACCAAGACTTTTAGCCAGTATTACATTCACTTACAGTGACAAATTAATAATTATTGAAAATAACCTAAAGTGCAAAGATAACACAGTAGGTACTTACTATATAGACTAGAAGTTCCATTTAAATAGCATATACTGATTTTTCTTATATATCATCTGAGTTTCCAGCAATAAGCCTGTATAAAATGTTACAGCCTGATATAAAAAGAGTAGAAAAAAACAAAATCTTTAAATACAAAATACTCTAAGTGACATAATATAAACACCATAAGACTAGAACTAGTCAGAGCTTCCCACAAATAACTAAACCTCTGATGCCTTAAAAACTCTCAAGGAGAAAAATTAAACTTTACTGAATGGGATGATAAAGGCAGCAAGGTAAGCATCACTGCTGAGCATGATTCATCCAGGGTGCATCTGTGGTCTGTCAAATCTTCTGAATGGAGAAATATTGGTTATTTTTTGTAAAGTCACTGTCATCCAGAACCAGACTGGATAAAAATTCAATAGGTTTGTGTTTTGTTTTCAAATTCTGAATTAGATAAATGTGTCATCCTCTTTTCCCTCATAGAATCTTTGGTAAAGAATGTATAGTCAAAGTTACAAAATTTATATAGGAAATGAAGACAAAGCATTTGAAATAAACAACAGGTGCATCCCATAAGAAGGAAGTATGAAAAAGATAAACCTCAATCTTTCTGTATTGAGCTGTCAGGATGAAATCACTGAACAATACAGAATCCTAACTAAAAAGACATCTAGGTAATATTTCTTTTCAAATGCATATATATTTGTCAGTCTCTGTGGTAATTAGAACACTTAAAAGTCTTCACTATAGCTGTATCTCATGAGGCCTGGCCATGGTTTTCCTGTCCAAGATAATTCATCACCTTTCTTCACATTTTACTCTTCATTTTTTCAATCTGCTACTCTTCAAGGACAATTGTAGTTTTCTTCCCACTAAATGGGCTTAACATGAACGACTTATTAGTTATAAAATATAATGATGTGTTCTGGTCATAATTTTATTGAAATAGACTATCCATAAATTATGAATTATGTGGTCTTATCAATGCTATTTCCATTTGTACGATGCCTACCATCACCCTAAAAAATAATATTTCTCAAAAAACATTTTATCAAATGAATAATGGGGCCATATGGACACATATAGGAAAACACAATTAAGAATAATGAATTTTAAGCAGTTTTCATAATAGATATCTGAAAACATAATACATATGTTCCCTGGGATTTGGCATTGTTTTAGAAAAATGCTTTGCATCTTCCTACTAATGCTTTTGTCTTAAAGCATCTTGTGGTACCCCCATTAATCTGAATGACCTCAACAAACATAGAGCAAGGCTGCTTTGGCAGAAGGACAAAGGACACTTTCCCTTCAGCTCATAATAAATTGCTTTCATTAAGAACAAATGGTCTTGGAGCATTATTTTACTTGAGACTTCATCTGATGACAAGCCCAAAGGGTGGGCCCAGTGTTCACTGTAAACAATAAGAATGGATCTCAGAAAGTAGAAAGTCCTTCTACAATTTAGAACTCTGTGTTCTGGGAGCATGAGATGAGCCACCTCCAACCAACCATAAAACATCAATGTGTTATGACTTTCAATAGTTGTTTTAGTGCTTTAGACTTTGTTTATGATTAAGACAATTCTAATTAAGATGGACTTCATGAAGTAGTAAAAATTTATTGGATACTCTATGTTTATCATTAGAAACTTTGCTTTTCTGATGTTGCATTAAGGGGTAAAGAATTTATAGATCTCTTAAAAGGAGCATCTAAATAAGTTCACTTATTTGGAGGTCTGTCTACATTATGTAAAACTGAATCTTAAGAGAAATATTCATTTCAGATATGTTTTAGAAAGATCTTTCAAAAATTAAAGTATATGACTAAAAAATAAAAATAAAACAAATTTTAGCTTAAATACAAGACAATGTAAATGAAAATTATAACAGTAAAAATAGTATTCTGTGTCCATGGTTTTAGCTGATTTTTTGGAACCACTGCTATTTTTTTTTGTGTAAACTTCTGGTCAGCGAGGCTTATAAAAAGACTATAATTTATAGATATTTTATAATGTGACCTTTAGCTTTTTTTTATTTTTAAAAGATGTTTGATTTTGACATAATTTAGAGTCAGTATTTAATACTTGAAAAATAGGTTCCACGCATGCACATCAACCACTCTTCATAATGCTATTTTATTACTTCGATTACTGTATTACATCTTTACTATGCATTTATAAATCATGGCTTTCAGTATACTATAACTCAGCAGTTTGAACTGAATCAGATTTCTAGCTGCAAATAATGTTTTTAAAAGGGAGATTAAAAACCAGCTAAGCTAGAGTACTTCAAAAGCTCATTGGCCTTGCCCTAAGCAAGAAGTTGAGGAGCGAGGAGGGGGTCATAAGATGTACATTTTGTGTTTGAATAAGAGATTGATTTGGGAAGAACTCCAGGCTAGCTGAGACAGAAGATCATAATTTTCTATTCTTTCAACATACTGTCAATAAAAGAACATTAGAGACGCTCTCCTCTAAAAAAGCAGTCTATCTTTTGGGTTTATCATCACCATCGAAAAGCATTTTTACTATTCACACAGCAGTTTCTCCACAGGAAGCAGTATGGATTGCATTGAGTATGAGAATGAATCATGGAAGAATCACTGTTATTAAATAAATCCTTGCATCATTACAAGGTAGGTAGTAAACAGCATCTTTTCCTTGACCACCTCTGCAGCCTCATGCATACATGCCAAAAGAAAACAGATATATAAATAAATAGTTTTTAAAATCAGGCAAAATCAAAGCAAAAACTCTTTTTAGGTGACTCTATTAAAACACTATAGATAAATTAATATTCTTCATTTATATTGCCTATGCATATACATGATCACTCTTTTATTTCTTCAGTTATTTAATTTAATCCTATAGCTATTTTAGGAATGCCTATTGTGTACAATCACAGATTCAAAAGTAACAAAGTCCCAGCTGAAAAAAAAGAGGCATCATTTATCTTCAATGGTCAATGCTTTTCAAGTTTGGGAAAAGCGTAGACCTCAGTGTTCTGAAAGTGAGACAGTTACCCCTCCTAGGGCTCTAATTCCTGCTTCAGATTTTGACAGGCTGTGATCCAAGACGGCTTTGTCCTTGGAAGCAGAGCCTTCATCCAGAAATGAAGGCCGTTGCTCTGAAGCTTGTTTAATGGCATTTTCCACTTTCTCTCATCTCTGATTCACGATGACTGATTCTGACTATGCGGTGAGTCCTGAAAAATCTACACATATTTTGATTTGAGTTGCTCATATATTGAACCTTGTCATAGTTCTCCATTCTAGAGCACTTGGTCCTTTTAATGGGAACAAAAGGTGTTCAACCTGAAGCAGACATTTTATCTTGCATCTTTCTCCACCTGTCACAGTATTTATGATGACTAATGAAATGGACTATTATATCACATTCTATCAGAAGGTATCAATTAATGTCAGCTAATAAAAAACTATTGTTATCATGTACATCAAGACACTAATTACAAGAAATGCTTCTAGATGTTATATAAAAAGTTTTAGAAGTCAAATGAATTTTTAAAAAAATAAATGAAATAAACAACCTCTTAAATTTATGGACATCTCAGCACTTTTTAGTATATTAATGAGCACATGAATTTCCAAAAGGAGGTGGATCCAAAGGCTATTCACTCTCTCTAATCCTGTTTGATCAAGGTGCTCCCCATTTTTTATTTACAGAATATTTTCAATACTTTATGCAAAACCCACTTCGGAGAATGCTATTGCTGAGATAAATAAAATAATTTAAAATTCTCCAAATCTAAATAACTTAAAATTCTCCAAATCTAAATTTGTAAAATATTTCAATAAAGAAGTTGTCCAGATTTAATTTTTATATGAAAAACATTTAAAATTAAAATTCTTGGAGTGGCTAAGATTGATTAAATATACCCATTCTCATTTAAAATTTTTCATAATAAGCAAAACACATCTTCTTGCTCCTGGTCAAGTAAAAAATAATCACAACACTGTCATATCTAATTACTATCAGATCTAGAATGACAAGAACCTAAAATAATTATATGATACAATCTCTCATAAATCAATTTAACTAGGCCATAGCTAAGAAAACAACTGAATATACATAGATGATATATACATATATGATATACACATGATATGCATATGAATATACATATATGATAATATATGTGTATATATTGTCTAATATATATTAGACATTATATAATGTCATAGTGTATACTCCAGCCAGGGCCCAAATTACAATTGCCAGTGATAGTTAATACTAGGCTATAAACTCACTGAACTTGAAAATCATGTTTTCCTGATTAATTTTTGTTTTCTCCATAGCCATTAAACAGTGGTTTGGGAAGATTATGTTGTCAGTGAATATATGATATATACAAATACATGGATGAGTTTCATAATGATAGAACAAAGAAAGAAAAGGAAGAGGGAAGAAAAAATGAAGATCATACTATGTCTGCAGTTACTTAGTCATCGTCTAAGCATTTATTTTATATTTTTAGTTTTCTAGAGCCTATGCTAAACACAAACGCAGATGGTAAAATGCCTTGGATTTAGGAACATCTAGCCTAGTAAAAGAGACAGCTATTTTAATAAATAATACATTAACATTTGAGTGCAGCATTAAGACCATTTACATTTAATGTTAGTATTGATATATGAGATACAGTTCTGTTCATAATGTTGAATTTATACCTGGTTATTTTGTTTCCGCCCCTTTGCTACTGTTTTCTAAAAGCTGTGAGTTTTAACTTTCATGTGTTTTTACACTAGTGGCTAGTGATTATTGTGTTCCACATATAGAACACTTTTGAGCATTTCCTATAGGGCAGGTCTAATGGTGACAAATTCTCCTTTGCTTATCTGGGGAATACTTTATTTTTCCTTTATTTATGAAACTTAGTTTTTCATGACATGAAATTCTTAGCTGGCAGTTATTCTGTTTAAGAAGGATAAATGTTACCCCAATCCCTTCTGGTTTGTAAGGTCTCTGCTGAGAATGCTGCTGTTAGTCTAATGAGTTTTCCTTTGTATATTAGTTGTTGCTTTCATCTTTCAGCTTGTGGGATATTCTCTTCATTTTGACTTTGGTCAGATTCATGACTATGTGTCTTTTTGATGTCTTATCTGTTATGAATCTTTGAGGTGTCCGATGACCAACTTTTTTTTTTTTTTTTTTTTTGAGACAGTCTCACTCTGTTGCCTGGGCTAGAGTGCTGTGGCATCAGCCTAGCTCACAGCAACCTCAAACTCCTGGGCTCAAGTGATCCTTCTGCCTCAACTTCCCAAGTAGCTGGAACTAAAGGCATGTGCCACCATGCCCGGCTAATTTTTTTCTATATATTTTTAGTTGTCTGATTAATTTCTTTCTAGTTTAGTAGAGATGGGGTCTCACTCTTGCTGAAGCTGGTCTCGAACTCCTGACCTTGAGCAATCCGCCTGCCTCGGCCTCCCAGAGTGCTAGGATTACAGGCATGAGCCACCGCGCCCGGCCCCTGATGGCCATCTTGTATCTAGATATCTAAATTTCTGAAAATACCAGGGAAATTTTTCATTCAAAACATATAGATTGGCTGAATGTATGAACAAATACAACCCAAATATATGGTGTCTGCAAGAAACCCATTTAATTTGCAAAGACTGTTATAGACTTGAGATAAAAAGATGGAAAAATATTCCACACAAATGGAAACTAAAAGTGAGAAGGAGTAGCTATTCTCATGTCTTATAAAATAGACTTTAAATCAATAATGGGTAAAAAAGACAAAGACGGACATTGTAGAATGATAAAAGGAGCAATTCGGCAAGAAGATATAACAATCCTAAATATATATGAACCTAACACAGGAGCTCCCACATATATAAAACAAATTCTACTAGATCTAAGCAAAGAAATCAATAACAGCATTGTAATAGCTGGGGACTTCAACACTCCATGGACAGAATTAGACAGATCATAGAGGCAGAAAATCAATAAAGAAACACTGTACATAATTTGGACTCCAGAAATATGGACATAACAGACATTAACAGAATATTCTACAAAGAAAAAAAAAACTACAGACTATACAATTCTTCTCATCAGCACATGGAACGTCATCCAAGATAGATCATATGTTAGGCCAAACAACAAGTCTCAGTAAATTCAGAAAAATCAAAATTGTTCCATGTATCTTCTCTGACTACAGTGGGATAAAACTAGAATCAATTCCAAGAAAAACTCAACAGTCAAAATGAGATTCAGTTCAAGAACTCAATACCATTTATAATAGTTGTAAAGAAAATAAAATACCTAGGAATATTCTTAACCAAGGAGGTGAAAGATCTCTACAAGGAAAACTACAAATCACTGATGAAAGAAATCATAGATGACACCAAAAAATGGAAAAACATCTCATGCTCACAGACTGGAAGAATTAACATTATTAAAATGTCCATACTGACCAAAGTGATTTAAGGATTATGAAATCCCCATCAAAATACCAATGTCACTTTTTACAGATCTGGAAAAAAATAATCCTAAACTTCGCAGAACCACAAAAGAGCCCAAATAGCCAATGCAATCTTAAGCAAAAAGAACAAATCTGGAGGCACCCCATTATCAGACTTCAAATTATACTACAAGTCTATAGTAACCAAAACAGCATGGTACTGACAAAAAGGTAGAGACATAGCCCAATAGAACAGAATCCAGAATTCAGAATCCAGAAATAAAACCATGTATAATAGCTACCACCAACTAATTTTTGATAAAGCAGACAAAAACATGCACTGGGGAAATGATGTCCTATTCAATACATGGTATTAGGAAAATTGGATAGCCACATGAAAAAGTATGAAACAAGATCCCTAGAAACTAGTGTGGAGATTCCTCAAATAACTTAAAGTAGACCTCCCATTCAACCCAGCCATCTCACTCCTTGATATCAGCCCAAAGGAAACAAGTCACTATATCAAAATGACACTTGCTCCTGAATGTTTATTGCAGCACAATTTGTAATTGCAACAAAATGGAATCAACTTAAGTGTTCATCAATTAATGAGTAGATAAAGAAAATGTGATCTATATACATACACACATACTATGGAGTACTACTTAGCCATAAAAAGGAAATAAATAATGTCTTTGCAGCAACTTGGGTGGAACTGGAGGTAATTATCCTAAATGAAGTATGTTAGAAATTGAAAAATAAACAGCACATGTTTTCACTAATAAGTGGGAGCTAAATAATGGTTTCACACAGTCAGATAATGGTGTAAGAGACACTGGAAACTAAGAATAAGGGAGGGCAGGATGGGATTAGGGATAAAAACTTAACTCTCAGGTACAATGTACACTTTCCTGGTGATGGGCACACTAAAAATCCTCAGTTTAGCATTATGCAATTCATCCACACTACAAAAACAGTTTTACCCCTTAATATTTTGAAATGAAATAAATAAATAAACAATACATTAACAACATGATAGATCTATAAAAGAGGTATATAAAAATGTAATGAGAGTAAGGAAAGAACAATTACCCCTGAACAGGAAAGGAGGCTTTCAGGAGCAAGTGATATCTGCATTGTGGTTTTAAGGATTTCTTCAAGGGAGAAGAGAAAGAGATAGCATTACAGAAAAAAATCACCAGCAATTGCACAGAGAACTAAAAAGGCATAATTGTACTCAGAAAACACTATGTCCAAGAAAGTGCTGTCAGAAAGCTAAGAGGGCAGAGAGGTATGTGGGGAAATGTTTGGATGCTATGTTGAGAATTTGGACATCAGTCCTGTAGATTTGTATTTGCCATATTTATTCAAAGAAGAGATTTTTTAAAAGTATTGATGAAAATTCAATAATGGTTCATGACATGAATAAAGTAAAGAGCAAAAAATTCCCATCAGAGACTAATTGACTGCAGTAGAAATTTATCAATAAAGACCAAAATAATATCACAAATATATGAATTTGTATAAAAATACATAATGAATAAATAATTCATGCCAGTTTAATCCAACAGTCATTGCACAACTTAAAGAGAAAGTTGATAAATGATGTCTGTTAATGGCAATTCATTAATGGCAATACATATTTGATCATATTTATGACTTCCTAGAATTCTTATCAGCGGAATATCATTTACAAACAACTATTTAAAGCTCTTTACATATATATTATTCAAAATTAATTATTGATAGAAAACTCTTGCAATCACGAAATTTCTTTTTTTCTCCATGGAACAGAGTTTGGGAATCACCACAGTAGATAATGGGAAAAGAAATAAAAAGACAAGCAAAGAGGTTCACCTTGGCAAGAAGATACATTCTTTCTATGAAACCTACATAAAAAAGCAACAATATCCAGAAAACCTTTTAAAAAGTGAAGTTACTAATAAAAAATTCAAGTAACATGGAAGGAAAAAAATGTGATCATTTTTATCAGGAAAACTCTATGATACCAAAAATGTAATTATACCAAGAATGTGACTGCCTGCTTGTTTATGAGAAGGTGGATCATTACAGACTTGGGAATGAAACCAATTAAACTTTGAGTCAGTGTCAATTAATGAGATTTAAAAAAAAATATTAAAACATAGGCAAGGCTAAATTATCTTTGAATGCAGATAGAAAATGGCCAATTCAAATGGCTTTAGATTTTATAATTCTTACTCTCTAGATTTTCTATTGTTAACATTTATATTTATTATGTTTACAATAAGGCAGTAGAAAACCCGGCAAGCTTTGGAACCAGATTCACCTAGAATAAAATCTCAGATACATCATAATCTATTGGATTGCCCTTGAGTTATTTTCTTGACCACTTTGAGACTTAGTTTTTTGAGTTTATTTTTAATCTTCATTGTGAAGAAAGCCATTTCATTGTGCTGTTTAAAAGACTAAAAAATAATAAGTTGCTAGCATTAAGTCTGATATATATTGCCCTAGTTTGAGTTCTCACAGAAAGAGGTCCTTGGACAAGGATTAGAATATAAGTACTTTATTTGGAAAGTGATTTAGGAAACACTTGTAATTAACTGGAGAAGCGAGAAAAAGAAGAGAATAGAGCCAGCCAATAAAGTGTGCATTGTCAGGTCGGCTACCACTGGAGGACTGCTGCTCAGGCCTGTTGGGTACTCTGTGAGATAGTGTAAAATGTGTCTCAAAGTTGCCTCAATCAAGGGGTGAGGAAAATGGGGAATTTGTTCACTGAATCTCCATCTGTTATTGTCTGATGGCTGGGTTCCTACACCCTAGGGGCATAAGTGGGTGGGAGTAGTGTGTACGCTCAGAGCACCACAGGTGCAAAATGTTGAAATCCATAGCGATTCATTTGAATTGGCCATTTTTTCATCAACTTGCCTTCTCCAAGTGGAGAATGTGGTCGGGCACTGACATCGTCTTCTACACGGACTGAACTCTCAATCCTGTGGGTAGTTCTAGGTGTTACTCAGGTTCGTATCCCCAGTACAAGCCTGTCACGACAGGTAATGAATAAGTGGATGCATGAATGAATTAATGAAAAGGATTTTGGAGACAAATGTAAGTAATCTTTCCCCAGAACATTTAGTTTATTCCTCATATGTATCAGATATAAAATGAATAGATTATTTGCTTATGACTGAAAATATTATAGAATCATCCACATGTTCTAAGAACTCACAAATCTGAAATGCTTAACACCTTTACTATATTATTAGATACATATTCTTGTATAATCCATATAAAAATCCAGAGAAATTCATAAACTTACCGGGGAAACAGAATCTAAAATAAGTTATTCAGCTCATAGTAGGTCACATTCAGGTTCTCAGGTAGCATACCTAATAAAAGATAAGCCTTCTCTGTTGACCTCATAGCCTTGGCTCAGTTGACATTAATAAAACCAGAAACCAGCTAACAAAATATCTCATTGTACAAAATGAGAAAGAAGGCACAGATTTGAGCTGTTGACACTGTACCACTGCTGGCTGTTTTATATGGTGATTCTGTGCTCAAACCATTTTTACAAAAACTGCCTGAATTTTTATATACTCTAACAAACTTTAAGTGCCAGAAAATTCCCTAGAAGAAATTAAAGTGAACAAGCTCTCTCTGTTTTAAATACTGACACCACTGGGAGGCAGGGGGAATGATAAGTCACTCACAAGTCATTAAGAATTTGTTAAAATAATAATAAATGTCATATTGTGCTCTTTATATTTATCATCACTAGCTAAACTCATTTACATGTAGTATTTTATTGACTCTTCACAAGACGAGGCAGGACCATCATTCCCCATTTTGCCTAGGAGAAAATTGGGGCTTAAATATTTAAATAACTTTTCTAATCTCACACAGCCAAGAAATGGTAGAGCTAGATTTTGAAGCATGCCACCTCTTACCACAGCCTACACAGTTAACCAGTGCCAAAGACTGATGTTTCCAACCTGACACAGAGCTCCCAGGATTTTGAAGCCAGGAAATCTGGTGCTGCAGCCTGGACCCTTACTATCACCTCATGCCAGCTCTTGAGTGAGTTGAGGTTACTTGGCAAGGAAGGAGAAGTCAAGCCATCCAGTGCTTACCCTTTAAGAGGGGCTCTTGGGTAAGAGACAAATCAGTGGTTAGAAGCAGGAAGAGGTGGAGTGGTTCTGTTCAGAAAGACCAGGACATTGACATACATGAGCGTGAGACTGGTACACTCAAGGGAGGATAGCAAAGCAACTTTGCAGTCTATTCTCTTATAGCCATGAAAAAGAGAATGTAATCTGAACATCAGGCTGAAAGAAGTGGTAGCAAAACATACTGTGCATAATAATTGCCTCTGGTGTTTGTTAAAATGCAGATTCCTGGGTAGTACTCCCAGACTTCTTGCTCACCCTGAGCACCTGAATGAGGCCCTGGACTGTCTGCTTTTAACAAGAACACAGAAGATACACTGTATGACCACATTTTGGGAAGCATGTCACGTTAGTACAGTTACGTGCCACTTCATGATGAGGATAGGTTCTAAGAAATGCATTGTTAGGCAATTTCATTATTGCCTGAACATAGAGTGTACTTATAAACCTAGATGGTATAGTCTACTACACAACTAGCCTATATGGTATTCCTGTACAGCATGTTACTGTGCTGAATAGTGTAAGAAATTGTAACAAAATGCTAAGTATTTGTGTACCTAAACATATCTAAACATAGAAAAGGTACAGTAAAATACGGTATAAGATATAAAAAGTGGAACACCTGTATAGGGCACTTACCATGAATGGGGCCTGTGGGACTGGAAGTTGCTCTAGGTGGGTCGGTGAGTTGTGAGTGAAAGTGAAGACCTGAGACATTACTGTACACTACTGTAGACTTTATAAACACTCTACACTTAGGCTATGCTAAATTTATAAAAAATATTTCTTAAATAATAAACTAACCTTAGCTTATTGTAACTTGTTTTACTTTATAAGCTTTTTATTTTTCAACTTTTTGACTATTCATAATAACATTAGCTTAGAAAACATTGTACAGCTGTATAAAAATATTTTCTTTCTTTATATCCTTATTTTATAAGCTTTCTCTATTTTAATTTTTTTTAGATTTTAAATTTTTTACTTTTTATACTCTTTTGTTAAAAACTAAGACATAAACACACACATTAACCTAGGCCTACACAGGGTCAGGATCATCAGTGTCACTGTCATTCACCTCCACATCTTGTCCCATTGGAAGGTCTTCGGGAGCAATAACACACATGAAGCTGTCATTTCCTATGATAAGGATGCCTTCTTCTGGAACACCTCCTGAAGGACCTGCCTGAGGCTGTTTTACAGTTAACCTCTTTTTTTATAAGTAGAAAGAGTACACTTTAAAATAGCAATAAAAAGTATAGTATAGTAAATCCATAAACCATTAATGTAGTCATTTATTATCATGATCAAGTATTATGTATTCTATATAACTGTATGTGCTATAATTTTATATGACTGGCAGTGCAGTAGGTTTGTTACTCTAACATTATCACAAACACATGAGTATTGTGTTGTGCTATGACATTACGACACCTACAACATCATTAGGCTATAGGAATTTTCAGCTTCATTTGCAATCTTAAGGGACCACAGATGTATATGAGGTCTGTTCACCAAAATATCATTATGCAGCACATGACTGTATAAGGTAACCATGCATTTTTGTATTTTCAAAGTTTTTTTATAACTTTAATTTGTTATACACTTTTAAATGGTAAATTGAAGACCTATGGGAATTGTTACATTTTGTTTCTACTTCCTCATAAATAATCAGCTTTTCTGTCCTAGTTTCATGCATACTAAAGCCTATTCTTTAAAAAAATAGCAAAGAAAACCTTGCCCAGCCTAATCACATGTGCAATACCTCAAATATTTTTTCTGCATAATTATTAGATCATTAAATATGAAATATCCAATTTTAAATCAAAAACGTAGTTTATTATGTCTCAAAAAAGAAGCAGTACCATTAGTCAAAGAATGCGCCTAAAATATCAACACAGTTTTACCATCTTAATGGTAGCTTGTTTACGCCAGCAGTGAAGAAGCTTGGAGAGTGAGCAGCCATGAAATTGCCAAAGGCATTTTCCACAGCTTGTTGAGAATTGAATATTTTTCCATGCAAGACGTCATCCAAAACCTGGAAGAAGTGGTAGTCAGATGGTGCAAGGTCTGATAAATACGGTGAATGACAGAGAGTTTCTAAATCCAGCTGCTGTAGTTTGAGCAGTGTTGTTTGTTCAACATGTGGTCGAGCATTGTCTTGCAAGGGGATTGGCCTGTCTCTATTGACCAATCTCAGCTGCTTAATAGCAAGCATCCTCGTCGTTTCATCCAATTGGTTGCAGTAGATAACCGCTGTAATTGATTGACAGGTTTTATGAAGCTGTAGTGGATAATACCAGCGCTGGACCAGCAAACAGACACCATTAGTTTATGTTGATGAATATTCAGTTTTGAACTGTGTTTCAGCACTTCATCTTTATCCGACCATTATGCTCAATACTTAGGATTGTCAAAAAGAATCCATTTTTCATCCCACATAACAATACAGTGTAGAAATGGCTTGCCTTTAAGTCGTGACAGCAAAGAAAGGCAAGTTTCTAGACAATTGCTTTTCTGATGCTCATTTAATTAATGTGGAACCCATCCACCCAGCTTCTTTACCTTGCTGATTTTTTTTTTCAAATGGCCCAATATTGTTGGAATAGTAATGACAAACCTTGCTGCTAATTCATGTGTATGTTGAGACGTACTTAAGATAATGTCTGTTTTCTCATTGTCTGGGAATTTTGTCTATGAAATATAAATACCACTTGATGCTGGAATATTTCTAAGAGTTCTATATGACCTACCATGCACATTTTGCTTTCTTTGGGGTGCCAGGGACCTCAGAGTGTGCTCTACCAGGCAAACACCATCTCCCTTCACTGTGATTTGCCTGCCACTTAGAGACATTCTAGTCTGGAAATCTGAAGAGTTCAGATAAGGTATTTCTTGGGCTTCTGTAGGAAGATTACAGAACAAAACAATGTAGGAATAGATTCCTGTTTAGCATTACCTTGTCACAGAAGGTAACAGCAAATACTACAACTATACTTCAACTAATGACAAAAACTAAACAGGCACTGCAGTAGAGAAGTCACTTGGCAGATGCAAGACCCAAGACATAAAACACTAACATTTCTGCTATATGAAGTATTAAACCCTCGATCACATCCTCCTGACATTTTCAGCAAATGCAGAGACACTAGACAAGGAGGGTACAGAGCATTAAGTTATAAATTAAAAAGCAAGAGACAATCCTGACTGATGGGGAATTCACTATTTCTCCTCTATCGTCTTGTCTCACTGAGCTCAGGAAATGCTTGATGTGGTTAATGATGCCACCATCACTTCCTTGGGGAATGGTTATCCTCAACTTAAGATGGCTTCTCCGATTCTTCAGCATCTCTTGCTGCGTAATTTCTATGAAATCTCAGATATTTCCACTGGTAAACATCCTTCTCTACCCAAATGTGGTCCTATATGCAAAGGGAAAACACAGATATGAGTAAGAAATAAGCACATAAGAAGGCTAGATGCTGAGCACACTGATCTAAGAAGCAGAAGACAAAAATTCTAAAAAAAAAAAAAAAATACTATTTGCATAATGTTCTTGAGAAAATTCACATAATCTCTCTACACTTCAATATTTCCATCTCTAATTTTTATCCTACACCATAGGGTTATAGACTATAAGGTTGTCTATGTGTCATCCTAGCTAAGCTGAAACTAAATAGCCCAAAATTTATTTCCCTGAACATTTTGGATTAAGGTCAGCCACAAAAGTAAATTTACATGTGATAGGACAGGCAGAAGAGAAGAAGCAGCCATTGTGCTCTAAGGGATGACATTGTTTTCAAATTGATTGGCAGATTGCAATGTATCCCCACTTCATGCTCCATATGCATCTCTCCTTCGTACCTGTTGACTCTACTAAATATCAGCAACCCCAGGCCAACAAAAGTTGCTTTACTGAGAACTCAAAGAGGCGATAGTTATGAAGACCAAACAAACCTTCATGGACTTCTGCACCTGCCCTACTTAAGCACCCAGATAGGCCTAGCATCCTCCAAGCTCCAAGTCATTCATGAACAACAGAGTTAGAGGCTTTTTTCTGATTCTTTTCAGACCTTGACTTTACAGCTTCTTTGACAATGGTGTGAAGCTTATTTTATATAATAATTTTTTATTTCATTATATTCATAGTGATTTTGCTCTATGATTGAACCCAATTGACATGAGATAATAAAATGAAATAACAGTAAAGGTAAAAAAAAAAGTTTTATTTTAATTGTAAAAAATAATCCTGCAAATCTGTATGGACAAAAAAGGGGAAAAACACTTCAAAATAACACAAATTTATTAGTTATGTCTGACCCCTTTATTTGCATAACCCAGAGCAAGAGTACAAATGGAGTCTGTATATCATATTACTAAACATATGTAAATTATAAATTTGAGAAAATCTTCCAAGTAAATTATGTTCCGTTTTCTTACTGTCTTAGCTCAGGATGCTACAACAAAATACCACAGACTAGGTGGCTTAATCTACAGACATTTGTTTCTCACCATTCTGGAGGCTGGGACGTCCAAAATCAAGTTTCCTGCAGATACTGCCCTTTGTCAGGGCCCTTGTCCTGGCTTTGGCCATCTTCTCAATATACCATCACATGGCAGAGAAAGGAAGTTCTAGTGTCTCTTCCTCTTCTTATAAGTGCACTACTCCTGTCAAAGGCACTCTACCCTCGTGACCTCATCTATACCTAATTACCCCGGTAGACCACACATTTAATACCATCACATTGCTGGTTAGGACTTTAACGTATACGTTTGGGGGAGACATAAATATTCAGCCCCATAATACCTACCTTGAAAAATCATATCTTCAAATTCACAAAATTGAAAAATATGCAAAAAGTTATAGTTTTTGATGCTGAATTAGGCAACTGATTTGACTTCCTCTAGTTGTTGGACATATTTTTACTAATTTCAATTTGAAGAAACTCGCTGAGGCAATAGTAACTGAAACTGCCATTAAACTCGTAAAGAAATAGTTAGATTCAGAAATAAACCATGAATTTTACATATCACTTTCAAACATAATGCAAGGTACATTCAGTACATTGTTCTTATGCAGAAAACATTACAAAATATTTTAATTTTTTCACGTAAGTTACTGTTACTAATATTATTTTCACTGTCTTTAAAAGTATGAACTAGATTTCTACTATTAGTATAATGTGAACAGTAATATAATTGTAGAGATCTAGTTAATGCTTTAAGAGAGTTGCATATATGCAAATTTAATTGCAATATGAATTTTTTAATAATGAAAAACATTCCTTCACTTCCATGTTCAACTGTTACAAATATTAGACTAATTCAATTAAGTTTCTGAGTAGGATGATACAGTTTGTGTCTGACCAAGTTCTAAACCATCGAAAACATAGTGATTGAGAAACAATAACTATCTGTTTAGTTCACAGTTCTTAAGAGCAACAATTTGGTCTGGGATCAGCTCAGTCATGCATCTGTGGGCAACTTCTAGACAACTAAGGATTAGTTTGCTTGAGATGTCCCTAGCTGGAGTAATTCCCTTCTGTTCAAGTTGGTCATTCGTCCTTCAGCAAGCTATAGTGGACTTGTTCACATGGAAGCCAGGAAATATTACTAGAAGATTATTTTTTGTGCATTTTATCATTGTTATATGGTCACCTTTCATTTCAATGTCACGGGACAAAAGATGTAGGAGAAGCATCCATGTTTATGATTCCTAAATGATGTTAGTCACAAGAGCAGACATAACCTTTATTAGGGTTACGCATCCTGAGTGCCAGATCCCAAGTGACAGTTGGCCTCTGTATTTTATATTTTATGAATTTCTGTTTGTGATATGCAGGGCTCTCTGAAACACAGGGACCAGGGCAGGAACTGCCCAGGTCTAAGGTGGTCTTGGTTCTGGTTAGAACTTAACTGGTACATTTGACCATGGACTAGGTAAGGTATTTGTATATTTGTCACTGCTACTTTTATCCATTGTTTCTAAATATTTCTCCCCATTTTTGAGGGGATTTTTCTCATAAAATTCTATTTCTTTGCCTTATTACCATCAGATTGTAACTTAGCACATTTAAAGTCTATTGAAAGAAAAAAAGGAGAGAGAAGATTTGATCCTAGATAACTATAGATCTGGGTTAAACTCATTGATTTGTAGAAATCCATTTTGATTAACTGTATCCTACTTTTTTACTCCCTATAATGTTGAAGAGAAAAAAAAAAAGAAAGTTCTGACCTGAGGTCTTTTAGCAGCCTATGCTAATTCTTAAGAGTCAGATGCAGGACCCTAACAGAGAACAAATGCTATCCGTGGCCAATTCGCTGTTAATTAGATGTGTTTGCGAATTGGAAATCTTTATGTCAAGGGAATAAATTCACTGAGGGCTTGGGCATGGAGAAGTAACCTAAGGAAGGGACCTAGATTCAGAGAGGAGTGTCACTAATTACTGCTTCTACAAGCAGGTGCATACCCAGATCATCACAGAAGAGCTTTGGGGGCTTTACTTGGTACTTATTTGTCAGCCAGCTGATCCCACCCTGCTGCAGCTCCCCCCACCCAAGGGAAGAGACAGGCCTTTTAAAAGAAGCTGGCAGCAGCTCTGTGTGCTTGGCTACCGCACGCTCTAAGAAGTCTCCTGAGTAGCCCAAGGAGACTTGGCAGAACAGCTGCCAGCACGAAAACAAACGCCTTAGGGTGGAGTGGATGGAGAAGTAGAGGGAAAGCAAAGGGGTGGAAACGGAAATTTCAGTTATCCCTGTATTAAAGCAAAACGCTATCTGGGAAACTATACAATTATTTCTAAGTAAAAGAGGAAAAGAACAACTCTATGAACTATGTAATTGTGCATGGACTATATTAATCATCTTTTAAAAATCAATTTACAAGTGCCTCAAAGATCATGGGGAATTGAGAAAAAGTCCAAAAATAAACCTGTCTACCTAATCTCATTTCCTTCTGCAACACAGTAACAGGATTGGTGTATCAATAGTTATAATTAACCTGATTTTCCAGACGGGACTGAACACAGTAAAGGTTCAAAACATAATCTTTGTTACATTTCTAGTCCTGTGCCACTTAGCAAATGTCTCTGAAACGAAAAGGACAGGAAAAAGACAAGGTTTAGCTTATCTTGGGTGTACAAGAGGATCCTTGTGAGCAACACCATCCTGCGGTGGAAAGAGGGGCGGTATGCATTCTGTACCAAACTGAACTCCTCCAGGATGTCACATCTTCCTCCTTAGCATCTTTAGTAATGACTCAGATAAGGGTCAACTGTCAGACTGTTGTGTAGAAATGGGAGAGTATTTCCATCAAGTCTGTTACTCTTGTTGTTGGAAAATATATCTGCTCTCCTCCTTACAATTTATTTGGTAAAACTTTCAAAGAAGTATTACATTTTAATAAAACTTCTTGATTGAAATGGGGCAAGGAAAACTCTGAAGAGAGTGAAGATAAAGGAATGAAATTATCCAAACTAAATTTTGAATCTATATCTTCCTTTCTATCTTTTCTACCACTGTTCCTAGGTCTGGCCCTTCATTATTTCTTGCTTGAATCATTAAAAACCTAAAATTACCCAGTCTGTTAACATTCTTCTAGATTTGCTTTCAGTGATGTTTCATAAACATGACTGCTACTGTGCTGCTCGAAACCATTCTTTGCTTCCAGTCTTCTCACCCAAGCACACAGGTGCTTTGCAATCTACATCCAGTCTTTCTTTCCAACCTGGCCTCTCCCCACCACCTCAGAGTACCCTTGATTTCATAGCCACATCAACCTTTTGGTTTTCTCTGACTTTTCTCCAATATTAGGCTGCCCATTTCTGTATAATCCTCTACAAAGGGAATTACAGACTGCAGATGATTAAAAGTATTTGTTACTGAATATCACCTGTGTTTTAGAAAAGTTTTGGAAAAGGCTTGACACAAGTAGCTCCTAAAGGATATAATTTACTAATTATGAGTTTAACTGCAGCATGATGGTCACTAGTAAACATAAAAAGTAGCAACAGAATATTTTATAGAATGCTATCGTTGAACAAATAATCTGTGATTTTTTTTGTTTACATGACCAAGTAAAGCTAATATGCTGAGGAAAGTTATAAAAGAAATTGCTACCATGATAATCTTTTCATAGTTTTTTGCAAGAACAAATACCCCTTATACAGTTTTATTATAAATTTAGACACAAATTCCAAGATAATCAGTTTTATTTTCACCCCTTTTGTAACAAAGTTATGGAAAAGTGGGGAAATTAAAACTGCTTTTGGATAATGGGGCCATAATGCTGTCTTCATATTAGGTTAGCAGTTCCACTATATACCATGTGTGACCACAATGCACATGTGCGGACATTACTCATTGTCTCACAAAGACAATACTTTATGGCTCCTTTAATGGAGGAAAAAAATGCCTTTTCATGGAATTCTTTTATAACACAAAAATGTGTAGTTGAAAAAGTACAGAAAACATAGTAACTGATTTTGTGCTCTTTCCCTTATCTCCAAAGAAATTGCTCCAATTCCAGCTTCTGATATTTTCCTGGGTAGTAAGCAGTTTGGTAAGAAGAAAATACTCATTCATTTGACCCGACATTTGTTATGTTTACAACTTTTTCTAAAAGCAACAAACCAATTCTGAGCTGTGTGACACCTGGAAGTGAACTTGGATTTACATTCTTTAATGAGAACTGAACCTGCTTAGGAAAGCAACTGTAAATTTAGGGATGAAGCTCATATTGTCAATCCCTGCGGATCGTAGGATTTTAACGAGGAAAGTGATTGCTATTTTTATATTTCTGATCCATAGAGAGATGATTTAAAAATAAAAAAGAGAGGCTTCTTTTAGAACTCTCAGGCAGCTATGCTCAATGAGAGTTCATTGTTGTGATAATAATAGAAATTGAAAAAAACTGGCAAGACTAGCAGAAGTAGATCAAAATATGTTTGACCTTTGGATTTTTTCCAATTTAAAATTTATAGTTTTGATTTTTCTGCAGTGGCCAGAATGGCCATGTCACGTTAGAATTGAACTGGCTGCAAGAGGTGAGCCTGCAGTGAGTCACTGAGAGAGCCTTGCCCTAACCAACGCCAAGGGCTCCTTCTTCAGGGCTGCGTTGCTCCCCCGTCATCAGAGTGTCTGCTTTTAAAAGGGGAGGGGGAATATTTTTTACTACTTGCACATTAGAGGTTGAGGTTGTGAGTATTGAGTCTACTGTGCAAAACAAACACAAATTTAAGCTGCAGTATAAACTCATTAAGCACTAATTTTTCTGACAGACAGTTTCTATGTGTGGGTTGTTTTAATCCTATCTGAAGAGCCAGTTAAATCATACCTCGTATCTAATTATGTGCCCTGTTTTTATCAGTTAACATTGTAAAGTATGTAATTCGTTAATATTTTGCATAAAGTTTAAAATTTTTATTTCGAAAAGTAATAGCTTATACTTTCATAGATTGCCAGAAACCATTCTAAACACTTCACATGTATAAATGTAGTTAATATTCACAACAGTGCTATGACTATGGTGTAATATATGCTATTATTATCTTAATTTTTCAAATTAAAAGAACAAACTGAGGTACGGAGAAGTTAAGTGACTTGCCAAGATTTACACAGTGAGTAAGCAATAGAGCAGGGACACAAATCCAAGCAGTCTGGTCCCAGAGTCTGTATTTTCACTTCTGCGCTGTTCTGTCCCTGATAGCTATGTCCCTGGACCATAAAATATGTTTATCTGAGTTTTTCTAAATAGTACTCTGTAATTAGAGATTTTGGTTCAAAACGGTTATTTTATTTGTGTACTATCTGTGCTGAAATTGCCTCACCACAAAATTATTTTTAATTCGTTTGATATAACGAAATCTGATTTTTTTAAGTATTAGAAAAGTCATTTTCTATTAATTATTGAAAAATTATGCACTGTTAATAATAAAAGATTTTTAGAACGTAGTAAAGTTTTTGAACTTCAGAATGTTACTTTTTCTTCTCAAGCTTTTTGTTACTTTATACATGCTGTACCAAAAAGAAAACACAAAAAATTTGGTCACCCTAGTGATAAGATTTCTTTCTTCTTTATATTGCATTCTTATTCTGGTTTAAATAAAATCCATTTTAAAAAATTATACATGACTTAACCTTTAATCTAAGCTAATTCTGTGATTATAGGCATCTACTACAAAAATATTTTTTAGATCTTCTTTCTGGAAGTCTACGTAGGCATCAAAACAACCAATAGAAAAAAAATTACTCAAAAGGACCTTTTGAAACACTATAGGGGATTGTCTCCTGCATAGGATCCGCCTATGACATTTTGCTCTTTTAAGTATTAGATCAGTCTCCAATATGAAAGTAAATACACAGTCACAAAAGTAAACATCTAGTTTCTATGTAAAAAATACACAGATGATTTTTAAAGGTCGATTACAGAAGAATAATTTTTCTATCTGCCTTCCAGAGTATTTATACCACACACACACACACACACACACACACACACACACACACACACACATATATATCTTCATATAATTTTTATGATATAATGCAATCAGTGTGCATGGGAACAGTGAGCCAAATTTTTCTAGCTACAGGCATAAATGCATTTTTATCAGTGTATGAAGGGAACAGAACTGCTCCTCTTCTCACCTGTTCTATGTATTTTTAAACCTGTACATATACTCTCTGCTTCATGGGACCACATGTGGACTAAATATTTAACTCATAGTCTCTTGTATTTGATAGAACAATTAAATTTAAAAAAATAAATCAGAGGACATAAGGTTGTTCACATGTTTTGAAAATTAAACATAGTATAAAATAAAAAAGAAGTATTCCATACTGTCACTATAAAAGTTAGAAAGAACTTAACTCTCAGAATCATTTCCCAAGTGCTTCCCAAGATGACAGTTAGAAATCTTACAATGCCCTTGTTTCGTTTTTGTTTTTGTTTTTCTTTTCACTGTAGTCTGGTGAAAATATCATCAAAAAAAGCCAATTGCATTCATGGATTGGCATTTGAAAGCCATTGGTCTGATCTTGTTGGACCTAAAACTATTAAAGGCATTATACTTTAACAACTCCTTTAAGCTTTTGTTGTTGAAGAGATATTTAATGATTATACAAAAACTGTCACAGAACTACCAAAAAAGATAAATTTTTAGATAAGAGTCCAAGACAAAAGTGATATTATTTTTCCAATGGAATAGATTTGAAATGACCCTTTCTTTACCACAATTCTCAGAAAAGACTGTTCTTGGAGAAGGCTTATAGTATCAGAGAAGATGTAGCTTGGAGGAGTCATGGCCATGAGGCAAAAAGTATTCTGCTTAGTTGTAGAAACAGGGAGCTACAGTGTCACACAGCTATTTTCAACCTGAGGAAGGGAGACTGTCTGCATTTCAAAGCTTGAGCTTGTTGGAGGAAAGAATACCCAGTAGAAATTAATAAAGAACCCTTTACTTAAAGACCATACCTCACCAAGTGCAAAACATGTTTGAAATAGAACTAAAATATGTTTTTTGCAATTACCATTGAGATTCCAATTAAAAAATTCAGAGTCTGTCTCAGAGTGCCACTTAAGGACACTTTTAAAAGAGAAAGCATACTTCACTAAAAAGTGAGCTCTTAACACTGACTAAGAATTCCTGCTATAGTTGACCTTGAACAACACAGATTTGGACTGCTGGGCCCACTCATACATGTATTTTTTAAATAAAAAATTATACCCAATGAGCCTGTCTCTCCTGCCCCTCTTCTACCTCCTCCACCTCTCCCCCCTCTGCCATCTCCTAGACAGCAAGACCAACCCTTCCTCTTCCTCCTCCTCCTCAGTCTGTTCAACATGAAGGCAATGGGAATGAAGACCTTTATAATAATCTACTTCCACTCAATGAATAGTAAATATATCTTCTCTTCCTTATGATTTTACTAATAACATTTTCTTTTCTCTATCTTATTTTATTATAAGAATACAGTATATAATATATAACATAAATAATATATGTCAATCAGCTGTTCACATTATTGGTAAGTTGGTCAATAGTAAGTTACTAGCAGTTAAGCTTTGGGGGACTCAAGTTAACATATGTGGATTTTTGCAACATTTTCTTCTAGAATTCTTACAGTTTCATGTCTTAGGTTCAAGTCTGGTATTCACCATGAGTTGATTTTTGTGAGAGGTGAAAGGCGTGGATCTTGTTTCAGTCTTCTACATGTGGCTATCCAATTTTCCCAGCACCATTTATTGAATAAGCATTCTTTTCCCTCATGTCTGTTTTTGTCTGCTTTGTCAAAGATTAGATGGCTATATGAGGATGGTTTTATATTTGGGTTCTCACTTCTATTCCATTGGTCTATGTCTCTGTTCTTATGCCAGTACCATGCTTAAACTCTTACAGACATTGGCCTAGGCAAAGAATTTATGAAGAAAATGGCCAAAGCAATCACAACAACAAAAATAAATAAATGGGACCTGATTAAATTAAAAAGCTTCTGCACAGCCAAGGAAACTATAATGAGATCAAACAGACAACCTATAGAATGGGAGAAAACATTCACATGTTACACTTCCGATAAAGGGCTGATAACAAGAATCTATATAGAACTCAGGAAAATCACCAAGAAAAAAATCAAACAACCCTATCAAAAAGTAGGCAAAGGACATGAACAGAAACTTTTCAAAAGAAGATAGACCAATGGCCAACAAACATATGAAAAAATGCTCAACATCTCTAATCATCAGGGAAATGCAAATCAAAACCACAATGAGATATCACTTAACTCCAGTGAGAATGGCCTTTATCAAAAAGTCCCCAAACAATAAATGTTGGCATGGATGCGGAGAGATAGGAACATTCTTATGCTGCTGGTGGGACTGCAAACTAGTACAACCTCTGTGGAAAGTAATATGGAGATTCCTCAGATAGCTACAAGTAGAACTACCATTTGATCCAGCAATCCCATTACTGGGCATCTACCCAAAGGAAAAAAAGACATTCTATAAAAAAGTCATCTGCACCAGAACATTTATAGCAGCACAATTTACAACTGCAAAGATGTGGAAACAACCCAAGTGCCCATCAATATATGACTGGATTAATAAAATGTGGTATATATATACCACGGAGTTCTACTCAGTCACAAAAAAACTATAGTGGTCTAGCGCTTCTTGTATTATCCTGGCTAGAGCTGAAACCTATTCTACTGAGTGAAGTATCACAAGAATGGAAAAACAAGCACCACATGTACTCGCCATCAAATTGGTATTAACTGATCAACACTTACGTGCACATATAGCAGTAACTTTCATCGGGGGTCGGACAGGTGGGAGCGGGGAGGAGAGGATGGGTATATTCACACCTAATGGGTGCGGTGGGCACCATCTGGGGGGTAGACACACTTGAAGCTCTGACTAGGGTGAGGCAAAGGCAATATATGTAACCTAAACATTTCTTCCCCCATAAAATGCTAAAAGAAAAAAAATTATAAAAAGTGGATTTTTGACTGCATGGGGTTTCAGGACTCCTAACTCCCACATTACTCAAGGGTCAACTGTCAACTGTATTTTTTTGTGAGGACCTCGTAACAATTTTCAGAAGACTTGTATAATTCCTTGCACAGTAAAGTACACAAAGCTTTTTCTTATCTGGGGCTCAGTCTTACATAGCTTTACTCATCTACAATTAAAAGATCTTATCTAGGAATTCTTATAGATTGATGCCTGCAAATGGTAGATTGTGTATTGCATTTAATAATCTCTCACCCAAACTGGATAAAAACTAGTAGGTAATACTCACTCTCAAAAATCCTAACTTTAATTTTCACCATGAAAGTTTTGATACACCACTTTGGTGTGGATGTGCTGTGAATAACAAAAAATCATGCTAAGTAAGTTTCTATTTCAATTCATGCACACATATGATTAATAAAAAGACCTTTAATGCTACCTAGTAACCAACTACCCTTGGCCAGTGCAGTTAAAATCCTGACCTAGACAGATCTTATGCTTCTTCTTTCCCTTTAAACCTCAAATATTTACTTACCTATCCTAAATTGCAACTATGGCCTTGCTTCCTACTTCAGTGAAAAAATTGAAGCAATCAGAAGAGAACTTCCACAGACTTTACCACCTTGTCTTCCCACCCACCAGCATTTGCCACCATATTTTTACCTTTCTGCCCATTATTCTGGATGTCGAACTTCATTCCTATGCGTCTACCATTAAGCTTATCACCTCTCATCTAGTCAAGGACATTGCTTCAGCAATTAGTCTCTTTCTCAACTACATTATCAATATTTTCCTCTGCATTGGACTACTCCTATCAGTATCCATCGCAATGAATCACCCTCTCTCCCTTGAAATACATTCATTTGACTGCTGGCACTCTACACTCTCTTTATTTTCCTGAAACTACTCTCATTTCTCTTTCTCGATCCTTGCTGTCCCTCTTCTTCTTCCCAACCTTTTGTCCTTCTCTATTTATACCAAACTCTTTTGTTATATCATCCGGTCTCATAGTTTTGAATTCCATCTATATGCCACCTCACAAAATTACAATTTTAGCCCACAGCTCTTCCTCAAACTCCAGACTCGGAAATCTAAATACCTTTGCAACATTTCCATTTATATATCCAATAGATAGTTAAAAAGTAACATGTTAGGGGAACCAGATTAAATATACATTTCAATACAAACTTATTTGTGTGTACTGTATTTTCATTTGCTAAATCTGGCATCTCTATCCCATCTTCAAAGCTGAACTCTTACTCCATCCACAACCTTTCCCAATCCAGGTGATGTCAATTCATCTCTCCAGTCACTTAGGTCAGAAACATTAGAGTCAGCCTTGATTTCTCTCTTTCTTTGACATCACCCATTCCACATCCAATCTAAATCTTGTTGGTTCTACCTTCAAAATACATCCAGAATCAGACTACTTTTTACTGCTTCTGGTGTGCTGCTAACCCCCTCCCCCACAACAGTGCCACTGTTATCTCTCTCTCCCCAAGATCACTGCAATTGATTCCTCATCAGGGCCCCTTTAGTGAACCCTGGCCCTCTTACTGTCTGGTCTTTTTTTTTTTTTTTTTCAGAATATTATGAGGGTACAGACATTTAGGTTACATATATTGCCTTTGCACTGCCCAAGTCAGAATTACAAGCATGTCCATCCCCCAGACGGTGAGCATCTCACCCTTTAGGTGTAATATATCCATTCCCTCCTCCCACCTCCACCTGCCTGACACCCGATGAATGTTACTACTATATGAGCACGTAAGTGCTGATCAGTTAGTATCAATTTGATGGTGAGTATACATGGTGCTTGTTTTTCTATTCTTGTGATACTTCACTTAGTAGAATGGGCTCCAGCTCCATCCAGGATAATACAAGAGGTGCTAGATCACCACTGCTTTTTGTGCTGAGTAGTACTCCATATTGTCTAGTCTTAACAGGACCCAATTGTAAGCTAAGCCTAGGGCTATGATGAAGATTAAAATTAACACTGTAATGAGTTTAAATTTTACATTGTGGCAATCTGAGAGATATCTGAGATCCAGCTTAGAGTAAAAGCTACATCTCTTTCAGTGGACTGACTATAAAGTCCTCCCTGTTTTCTCCTCTTTGACCTCATTTCCTACAACTCTCTCCTCCAGCCTTGTTTATTCTGCTCCTTGAACACATCGGGCAAGTTCTTGTTTCAGATCCTTTGCACTAATGGTATCTTTTGCCTGGAGTGTTATTTCCCCCAATATCTGAAAAACAAATTCCCCTATCTCCTTTAAATCTTTGTTTTAGTATCAATCTCATGAAAAAGACCACATTGGTATTTAAAATGCTACTTGTTCCCCCTTCCTCATCACCAAGAATCTCTTTATTCCACTCTCTTTTTTATAGCACTGACCGTATTTTAACACCCTTCTTACTTAGATTTATTTTCTTTTGTCTGTTTTCCTCCACTAAAATGTAAGATTCACAAATATAGGAATGTTTCTTTCTGTTGGGGTCATTGAGTATCTTTAGTGCATAGAAGAGTAGCTGGCATGTGGTGGTGATTCATAAATATTGAATCAATGAAAATTTACGCTCAGATAGGGGCAATGGGACCACATTTCTAAGGCAATATTCAGAGTCTGTTAGAAATGCTCTTTGGAAATGCTCTTTCCTTCATTCCTCCTGGAAGGTGCAGACTAGGTGAGACATACAGATTAAAAATTTTCTATTTCTTTGCTGATACACTACCAGAAACTAAACAACTTAAAAAAAAAAAACAGGCATTTGAATCATAAAATAAAACACACCAATGGACAGAGCTTCTTAACACCTGTATCTGTCACTGCTAGGTCTACTTTTTTAGATAAAAAAAAAAAAACAATTATAGGAAGGTAAATATAGCAGAAATAGTAAAAAATCAACATGAGGATTTTGAGCATTTAACTATACAAAATACTTCTGATTCTTCTTTCCCTTAGCATATATTAAATGGAGTACATTTGAAACTAAGACAATTTCCTCCACATCTGCTTACAATATGCATTTTCCTTATCCACAATAAGGATACTTGATTTAAAAAAATCCAAAACTATATGGAATGTTAGATGGGTCTATATGTAATTCAGACAATGTCCACAAATCAGCTAATATGTATCAGCAATTAGAAGTGCAGTATATCATAGATTTGCTGATTCTTTTTTTCTTAACTCAATATAATATTTATTCAACAGATGACTACTAGCATTGTTAGAAGGCAGTAATACATTGAAACCATGTTTGCTTAGCCTAGCAAAATAATAAATTGTGCTGTGTTTATCCTTTTGTTTCTAAGGCCAACTGTTGGCTTAATTTAATACCCTCTTAACATGCTAATAGCTCCTAATGGTCACGTCAGCCATCAGTTAAACAAACCATTAGGTTGAGAAAAGAAATTTCAGTAAAGGCAATTCACTAATTTGTGGGTTGTTAATGGACATTAGCCCACTCAGGACCTTAGCCTAGACATATAGTTTAACTCAGAATCTATTATAGCAGTTTCTCTATACATAGCAAAGAGGCTAATTCAGCATTCTAAGTACTTCTGTTTCCGGAAGACATGCTACCTAGATTTTTATATGCAAATTAGATGTTTTCAGTCAGCAACATGAAAAAAAAGAACCTGATGAAAATAAATTGACTTTCAAATGATATAATTTTCACACAGTTTATGATTAAAGATAACTTTACAAGGGTCATTTTAATCTCTTTCTCAAATTAATAAAGCACTGTTACTGCTATTTTAGTCTTAGAATCAGTCATTTCACTCTTAGATTCAAAGTATTCTTTACACAATCAAAACACCACATCATTATGCCAGAAAACGAAAGTCAAAGACTTTTTATAAGTAAGATTTTGCTGTTCACTTCATGCTTGCCTTCGCTGACAAGAGTTTAAATTTCTGAAAACATTTTTTGTGTGTTGCACTTTCAACTAATTTGTTTTCTAAATTTTTAAACAGAAATGAGATTTGATGACTATTTTCAGAAAATTTATTCGAAATCTGATATTCGAGGAAGCAAAGAAAAATTATTGCATAGTTTCTCAGTCTTAAAAGGTAAGTTAAGATACTTCTCTGTTTCTTTTCACAGTTGAATTATTTTTCCTGTGATAATTCCAGGACATGTATAAAGCTACCCAGAGCCCCTTTACTTTAGCATAAACTCAATTATACATTGACAGACACCAAAGCACACACATGACTGTGGAAAATCATTTAATTGTGCTCATATTTTTCACAGATGCCATTCACATTACCCAGTAATGGGATAACTAGTGCACAATTAGATTTGTCATGTAATATGAAAGCCAAGCAATGAATTCATTCAAGATTTCACTTTTTCCCCCTTAGTATTCAAAAATAAGCTTCTTGAACTATAACCGAGGTGAACCTGAAGACTCCTGGCACATTGAAGGTGTTAACACTATACCTTATAATTTATTTTTTAAAATAATTTCATGTTGAGGATATTTTGGGGGATAAAACAACCAAAGATTTAGGGATAAAGTTTCCAAACTTTGAATTTTGTAGAAATACTTATGGACAATGTTCTTACCACAAAGAAACATGAACTCCAATGTGATTCTCTTTCATGATGCCAGTTAGTCATTTAATTACCTCAAAATTTAGAAACTATGTACCCTCATCATACAATCACCTAATTATTATGGTTTGCATATGTAGCAGTATATCTGTACACATTTATAAACTATAGTGAAAAGTACATTAATGCATTTTATGTAAATATCCAAATTTATTATATAAATTAAATGATGTGTCCTTACTTTAATGTAGTTATTTTTAATCACCAAAAAATTACTAAATATATATCTCTGGGTAACAGCCCCTATATTTAGTTCATTAAACTAGCAAAAATATTTCTAAAAATTTCTTAGGAGGTTAATTAACTTATTTGTCTATTTCAAGCTATACATTCTATTTTAATTGTACACTGTTGGTTTTCATGTACCATTTGGTACTTTTAGCATGCATTGAACTTTTATATAATATAAATGCATGTATGTTTTTAATGTTAATATGTAAAATATCAATATAGGATTTATTGAAAAAATATCAAAATTTCCCAATTTTGAAATATAATAAGTAACTGCCACTTTTAACGACTTCAAATAATCAAACTAATCATTTTATTTACTTAAGAATTCAGTTCAAACTGAGTGCAGTGGCGCATGGCTATAGTCCCAGCTACTCAAGAGACCGAGGCAAGAGGATCTTTTGAGCCCAGGAGTTCAGGTCTATGGTGCTCTATGATTACACTTTGAATAGCCACTGCACGCCTGGGCCACTTAGCAAGACCCAGTCTGTAAAAAAAAATGAAAAAAGAAAGAATTCAGTTCAATAAACATTACTGTAAAATGCAAGCTTTACAGGATTGCTGTGAGAATTAAATGTGATGCATAACACAGTATATTATAGACTAAATTTTTGGTAGTTATCTGTATGTAAAGGTAGAACCTAGCTGGTAGAAAGCTTAGAGTGGGAGAAGATGATTATGCCATGTTTATGGAGGGGAATGAGAAACTTTCTAATAATTAATAAAAATAACTCAGTTTTCAAAATTCTGTGGATGCATTATTCCTTTCACCCCATTACGTCCCTCCCATCTGCAACCTAACTCTTGGCTGAGAAGTAACAGAATCTCATATCCACCTTTTAGTACAGCTAAATTTATTTCTAATGGACCACAGCTCAGCTACTTCTATCCTCCTTAATCCATGGTCCCTTTGAAGGCAGAGTCATCTGCATCCACTTACGCAATTATGTCATGTCTGTCATCATCCTCCTCAGATAGGCCTGGTATAGCCACTTCTCATTCCAGTCTCTCCTGTATGCCCCCTCTTCCTGGGAATGCCCACCTAGCCTCATGGTGGTCCCAGAGTCACAGAGGGTTACACTACAGGGACAAAGATGTAAGTAAGGCTGAATATCCACTTCACCACAAAAACATATCTTGGTAAAAGTTGGAGGAAATGACAGTCATTACTGAAATAAAACAAAACATTACACAAAATGAGAACCAGAACTGATTTCATTATGCAAAACCAGAACCAAAGTCTACATACAAAATAAGAACCAGATTTAATGTCTGTACACTATCCAGAACCAATGTCTGATAATATTCATCCACTGGGAAAATAAGAAGAGTACATTAATGTTGTGTTTATGAATCAACTTGAAGCAAAAACACTCCCATGGATGGTCACAACTTTGCAGTACTATCAAATGACAGAGCAAGCTCCTTTATTTACCTTCATCTAATATTGACTCTCATTCTACCTAAGAGTCATAGTCATGTTTAACTTGTTATTCTGTTTCATTGCATTTTAGATGATACACTATATTTGTTTCTCCCCCATGGCTCATTACAAAGTCACCATGTTGATCTACCAAGTCATGGAATAATTCAATTGATTGATTGGAAAATATTAATGGATTCATTGACCTTAAATTGCCTCTCTTTTCACTAAGCAAATATTTTTAGCTAAGAGATATTTTACTTGATCAATATATGAGCTTAATCTGATTAATAAGGTGCTGAGTTCTGTTGTACTATAAAATCCACCCCAACCATCTCTGTAAAGGGTAAATACAACCACTGGGGACAGAGAGGCAATGATTTGAAAGATATTATAGTCCAGCACTAGTTACCTACCCAGCTCTAAAATCTTATCTGTTGATTTTGTATTTACCATAATTCTAATCATGTCCCCTTTGCACCAGACTTGACCCATAATCAAATCCTCCTTTTAAAAGCAGAATTACAAAACATTTATCATTTTCTTAATTGTATCTCATTTATGATAATGTACTTTGGAGTTCACTTATATGATAGCCTCCCATTCAAATTGAAACAGGCTCGGCACATCTTTCCACATTTGTCCCTAGGTGCACAAGCAGTACTCTTTCTGTAAATAGCATGTGACCATGTTTTCTGTTTTCCTCACTGGGGTTTTACTTTATGAGCATTATCATTATTTGATAACTCTCTCTAAATTCCCTCACATTTCATTTCATTCATTTATTCATTCAACAAATGTAATTACATTTGAAGAACTATTACATGCCAGTATTGCTCAAGGTCATAGGAAATCAGCAGTGAAACCCTGGAAATAGTAGGAAAAGCATAGATTATAGTTTTGAATAGTTTCTGGTACAGAGAAGAACTGGATGCAATCTTTTGAATTCTCTTACTTTTCACGCATTAAGTTTCTTTACTGATAATTTGATATGCTATTACCTATCTCATAAGGAACTCTTAGGGAACATTTCACCCAGAATATTTCCTAATTTGGTTAAAGAACTCTGGTAAACTTGTTAAAATATTGAAAGGTAATTCTCCCAGAAACTGTGTAGTGATTGATGGAAAGAAAATGGCATTATAATATTAGTTCTTCCTTCTGCATGTATAAGAAATAGCTAGAAATTACTAAAGTATAATCAGTCTTTTTATTTTTAGACTTGATTATACAGCTGATTTTGCCTATAACAGTAAAATGAAAAAATATTTCACATTGTACAATACAACCCTAAATAGACATTACACTTTAAAATAACCAAACTCATTAGGATAGAAAGTGGATAATTTTATTTAGCTTTAGGCATATAGAGGTCACAAATGGAAACTCAGGGACATAAAAATTACCTTCTTGTCAAATGATTTTTTTAAAAATTCCACTGTATGTTTAATTGGAAATTTTATATAGAATTCCATAATTCCATATTGGCTTCCAAATTAGAAGATCATGTCTAGCCATAATAGATGAAATTTCTCATTTGGGAATATTCGGTGGCAATGAGTGATGGCCATCCATTAAATAGAATATACACTTTGCAGATGACCACATTCTCATCACTACTCATTGCCATGCACACAACTTGCTTCATTCCTGTTTATTACTTGCCTAATACCTTGACATTTGAGTTTGTGGACCATGACTCACATTAGACAGAGTGATATAGGAAGAAGCCAATGATTATTGGAATTCTAGGCAATTAATTGAGGGGAAGAATGAGAGCCTTTCCCAGGTAGCATTCAGTCTGAAAGTTATTCTATTCCTATCCAAATCCAAAAGAACGATTTTCACATTTCCTGGCATATCTGAGCTGAGACAATATTTTATAGCAGACATTTCTGTAAAGGAAGGATTAATTACAAAAGTGGTAAAACTATAGGAAGCATGTCACAAAGTCACTGGACCTTACTAGCTGGTCTTTGAGCAATGGCATAATTTATTTAGTTTCAGAAAGAATTCTTTGAAAATCTACTGTCAGCTTAAATACAAGTGAACAGGCTAAAATGGACTGGTGTGGTTTAACACGCAACAAGCAAGGGATACAGAAGATAGCTTAAAGATGGCTTTTATAAAGGTGTGGAATATGGGCCAAGCACTCTTCCTTTCACATAGTAGATCCTCAACAAATATTTAGTAATAAATGAATAAATGTTTAGATAAGTTAACCAATCAAAAAATGACCCCAAATCATATTTGTTAGCAATTTCTTTCAAAGGTAATGCTTATCCCCAATCCCTACTAGCTTTCATTTACCGTGAGAATCACATTGAAGTTTTAGCTGAACATTATGTCTACAAGTTTATGCTTTGCTTATTTATTAACCTCTCTATAGTTTATTTTGTATTAACACTTAAGTTATTCTTAGTCAATCCTTATTTATTGTGTTTAAATGTTCCTGGGTTAGAAAAGGTAATTTGGAAAAAACCTTATTAACAAGAAAACTCACCTTTGATGTTACTGGAGTACTGGTTGTCAGACCAAGTAAACAGCATACCTCGTTATGTGGCACCTAATCTGGACCTATTCCCATGTGCATGTACTAAGCACTTTAAGTATACTATAGCTAACCACATTGTGACACTAACTGTGAGTAGAAGAGGCAAATGCAATTAAAGAGACTTTTTTGTAGATGATAGAATACCGGAGTTAGACTTGGGATCAGACTTTGTCTTTCCCAATACTTCTTGGCTAGTGATACTGGAATCTCCTGCCATAGATCCACCCATGTTCACTTTCTAGGCTGGTATAGGAAGCAAAGGTGAATATTTAGTAACAATTCTGAGGAGAGATGGACTCCCACTGTACCCTGCCCCCACAATGCAACGTCATTTCACTTTCCTTACCTGAAACTTCACGTTTCTGCTGTGTTGGAAGTGCTCTCTCAAATGAGTTTACAGGCCACCCAAATGAGATCTGGAACTTCCTCTCCTTTCCCCAAATTGTTGTCATTCAGAGTTTGAATTGATTATTCAAACCATATTACAGCCTCTGGCCTGATGCTGAATACAGTTTGCAACTGAGATCCCTTCCGCCATGACCCATATATAGATACTGAACTTCCTTCGATACTGGTGTCTCCTTGAATAATCCTGAGTTTGCACAGTCCCTTTGGGTAGTGCACTGCCTTCAGCTGCTGGAGAAATAGACATTAGGACATTTTCTTTCACTTCATTTCATTTTGCTCTGATTTATGACACTTAAGAACCTAACCCAAGGACTTCTTTCCAATCAAGAAGGATCTGTGTGGGCATACTTCAAAGGATCCCTGCTGCTACAAACATAGAGGATTGAGAGATAAACAAAAAGAGAAGAAAAGCAAACACTACCAAGAACCAAACACAAAATAAAATGAAACAAAACCAAAAACACAAATAATGAGTGGTTAGTAGGGCTGAGGCCACTGACTATTGGGCGTTAAGTCATAAGCAGAACAGGAGTGGTATTTGGCTTCTTCAGGGGAGTAGAAACTAAAATTGATCACTGTGAATCAGATCCCATTTCTTGAAACCAGGAGCTGGAATGAAATTCTACACACAAGAAAGGAAACAGAAAACACAGTGCCCCCACCCCCTGCAGAAACTGTGGACAATATAAAGCTTCAACCTAAAGATGCAGGAGGAGACAGAGCTATGAGACCAGGAAGTGACTCAATCCACCTGCTGATTTAATCTCTAGTTTGGAGAGATGTCGAACATCACCAAGGTGCAGTCGACCTGAAATGCCATGCAAGGCCTGGTTCTGTATTAGGAGCTCACATTTTCCCTCTGTCTGGAATCCCCTTCCCACCATCTTCGTGTACTTGAGCTCTTATCATCTTCCAAGGATCTGCTCCAATGCGATTCCCTCCATAAAACACACTTAGAATTTTTTTACCAAACTAAAGTAGGATATCTATCTAGTAGTTTTTGATATGTGGCATCAAAAGATATTTAGCATCTTGTGGAAGGTAAATTCTAAGTATATGTCATACTGTAACTCTGGCCTGAGTATAGGCAGACCTTGGGTTGAATCCCAGTTCAGTCATTCTTCAGGTAGACAATGCTAAGTAGTAAACTAAGCTCTCTGAGCCTCGGTCTACTTACATATAAAAATAGGGTTGCTGTGAAGGTTAATGATAATGTGAGATTAGCCATTAAAATGGCACCTGGCACTCAGTAAGCCTTCAGTGGGTATGAACCGTCATTATTAGAGTTTTTGATGTACACCTTTCATGCTTCAATATAAGTCTTTTGAGGGTAAGCTTTGTTTTAAGTGGCTTGTGTGATGGAGTCAGACATGCATAGCTTTGCACTCTGTTTCTATCCTTTAAGGCCTGTATGACTGTGGGTGAGTTATCTAACCCACCTAACCAAATTAACTACAGGTCTTCTGTGAAAGAATGCAGAAAAGAAACCTACCCTAAAAAGAATAAAGCATTCCATTAGTAAAATCAAGATTTGTAAATCCATTCATGTCTGTTTCAGAAATTAATCAGTAATATATGACTTTTATTCAAAAAGATATTACTTTGCACTTATTAAAATGGCTATTATTTTATAAAAAAACAGAAATAAGCATTGTCAATGGTGTGGAGAAATTGGAACCCTTGCGTACGGTTGCTAGAAATGTAAAATGGTACAGCCACTATAAAAAAACAGTATAGCGGTTTTTCAAAAAATTAAATAGAACTACCTTATAATTCAGCAATCCCACTTTTGGGTATATACCCAAAAGAATGGAAAGCAGGGACTTGAACAGATATTTGTAAACCAATGTTTATAGGAGCATTATTCATAATATTCAAAAGGTAAAAGCAACCAGTGTTCATCAACAGATGAATGGATAAACAAAATGTGGTATATGCATACAGTGACATATTATTTAACTTTACGAAGGAAGGAAATTCTGACACATGCTTCATGGAGGAACCTTGACATTATGCCAAGTGAAATAACACAGTCACAAAAGGACAAATACAGAATAATCTCACTTACATAAGGTATCTAGAGTAGTCAAATTCATGGAGAAAGTAGAATGGTAGCTGCCAGGAACTTGGAGAGGAAAAAAATAAGGAGTTTTTGTTTAATGGGTACGGAGTTTGGAACCACAAAAAAAAAATATGTAAATGGATAGTGATGATGATTGCACAATATTTTGAATGACTATGCTTAGTTCCGATGAACTACGTACTTGAAAATGGTTAAAATGATAAATTTTATGTCATATATATTTTACCACAGTAAAAAAAAGGTGGTGAGACATAGTGAACTCAGAGGCATTCAACAGAATCACAGAATTTCTTCATCCTTTTCCATCCCAGCAATTTTATTTATTGTTACCACTTAGGTTTTATTTCAATGAACTTGCATTTCTTTCTTATTCAGATCAGAAGTTGTGTTTTAGACAGAATTAAGACCATTAATCAAAGCCCAATGTATTTTCCATGTATTCCAACTTTCTACATTAGTTTCTTATGTCAATACTCAGGACTGCCTAGTGATGTGTGAACTTTAGGAAAGAATGAAAATGAAAGCTCACATTAATATCTAATCTCTATAATGAAAACCATAGGTTAATGAAACACTATTCTGAGTATTTTTCCACAAATAAGACACACACAGGTATAGTCTCAAATAATAATGTAAACAATTCCCTGATGTTCTAAAGTTTAGAAGAATAATTATTACAAAGGCAACACACAGATAAATAGTAATAGAAACAGTTTTAAAAAACAATCCTCTCTTTGGTGAGTTACTGTGCACAATGAGAAATTTAGGTGGTGCATGCAGGGAGCACACAGCAATTCAAGGCTTCCCGCTGTGGAGATACTTTCTGGTGTTTGTATTGTATATATCCATCCCATCTGAGAGCTTGTCCTTCATACCCTTTTTATTTTTTGAAGTAAATATAAAACACTGTACTATTTTTCCCCCAAGCAGAGAGACAGGAGATTTGTGTTTTCCCCATGGCATTTGCACTCCATGGATCACTCTGTAATCAAGTAGCTAGAATATATAGGACTCTTCATTACTGTTTCTTCCCTCTTTGCTAAGTCTGTCGCTATAGAGTTTCATTTTCCTGGAATTCTTATCTTCTTTTATTACTAACACTCTCTTTTTATTACCTGCAATTAATCTGATTTGAGCCTCAAATTTTCCTCCAGCATTCCTCCATGACGTCTTCACCTCAGTTTTGGGGACCCATGCCAGCCTAGGTCCTTGTGGAGGCCACGGGCATCTGTCCCTCCAGTGGAACAAGGAAGTGTCCTTCTCCGTGCTAGTCGTCATGATTGAACAGCAGCTGGAACTATGTTTCTGGGTGGTGAATGGTGTCAATGACAAAGAATTCCTCTAAGAAATCATGCTCCCTAATCTTCATCTGGCAATTAAGAACGGGGCTGCTCTTATTTGCTTAATTATTAGATACTTGTTCACATCTCGAGTATTATTAGAACATCTCTTGACACTACTCCCATTTCCAGAATTCCTTTTGTTAATAAAACGCAAAAAATAATGGGTAAAGGGGAGTGGAGGAAGGAGGTGAAGGAAAACCATTAGCTGAGAGGTGGAGGAGAAGGGGAAGGAGGAGGAAGCGGCAGATGCGAGGTACCCATGACAGAGAGACAGGATGCAGCATCCTAGGGCACACAACATTCACAAGGAAGGGAAGACGAACCACTTTGATGCCAGGCTACCTTTGAGTTCTCAACCTCAATGTCTTTGCAAAATGAAGTATTGCACCTTCTTTGTCACTAAAAATATTTAATAGTACTGAAGCTTGTGAATTACATTATTTGTGAATTAAAGCTGATTTGAGTAATTGCTGCAGTAACTTCCCTCTCACTTGCTTTCCAGTGTGTTCTTGTGGAGGCGAAAGGGGTGGAATTATAGCTACTTCGCAGGAAATTGTGCTTAAACTGCTAAACACACTATCTCTGCCCACTCAAGCCTGAAGAGAGAGAATATTTAAATTGCTTACTTCATGACGGATATGCTTAAAACATGCTTTTAAAAGAACCAAGACCTTCCTATCATGACACATCTAAAGGTCTACAGGTCTCCATTTCTTATTTTCTGAAAATATTTTGAAATACAAATCTTAGAACATAAATGGAAGTTTGTGGCACATATAGGAATATCATCGTCTACATCTACAGAGGGGGAAAAAGAGGTTAAGAAAAGCTGCTTTGTGTCAACATAATACTCCATGGTTGCAAGGCACCACCTCTGATTTTCTTCGATTCTCCTAACTCTGAGGTGAACAGTTGTTATTCCATCTTAAAGACTGAGAAAGAAGTCCTCTAACACGGTATTCTAAATGTGATTAGATTTATGAACCACTTTTTACCAGAAGACAGTTTCCAAAAGCACAGCTTTTCTTGTGCTCAAAGATGTAAACCCCTCCCGCATTTCTTGCTGTATCAAATCCAGGCAATTTTGCCTGTTTTTAATCCTTCTCCAGCCCCCACAACCTCAAATCTGTGGCTGTACCCTGCTCATCCAACCCTGTATTCCAGTGGTTTTTCTTAATGAAGAGTCTGGTATGTGCCTGGAAGAGAAAGATCTTAATGTAAAATGTTAATGCATATGAGCACTTAAGTGTGCCAGAGCTACTTCCACAAGGCAGGTACTAAAGGGATCCCCAATTTAATAATGGGCCACAGATCTAATGAGAGATAGCAATGGGTTCTGAATTAAGGTCTGCTTCTTTCTTGTCCACTATGCTGTCTTCCTGTGAGCTAAACACATGCTTTGTGGGTGTGTCCTCCAAAAGTGATCATCTATTATAATATTCCCTTGAGTTCACCAGTCCATCACTAACATACCCTCTGAGAAGAGCAGACGAAACTACACATTTATGATTTTGACTGAGAAGAAGGCTTCCAATGTACCCTGTGGTGGCCAAGTGGCAGCAACCTCTGTTCAGGAAAAATATTTTCAATTATCTTTTTTAAAGAAATAGAATGAAGGTCAGTGAGGTGGCCATACCTTTCTAAGACTAAATTCAGCTTTCAATTGGGTTTATAAAACTGAGAGTATCTTCTATGCTTCTTTAAGGAAAAAAAGCCTGCAGAGAATAAGAGACGGGAATTTATGACACTGCTATTACTTTGTAGCTTTTTATTATTATATTTCCTCTTAATTCTATTGAAAAATCCATACTCTGTTTGAAAACAGATTTTTATTAGGTTTTCAACTTATATTAATGCTCTTAAACATGTTTAAAATATCACAGCATTATATTTCAGGGTTTTTTGTTTGTTTGTTTAAAAGGGAGAAGAATATGTTCTCTTTTGGCCTTAAGCATCTATTTCATGGAAATTGGCAAACACAGGAAGTGTGCACACATACAGAAAGTATGTGTTGTTTCAACTTTTAGGAAAATTCTAATTTTCATAGTACTAGACAAGGTGTTATATAAATACAAATGTAAATTGATTGACATGGGTTTTAATAATAATCCACCTCCCTCGTCTCTTTACTGATACCGGTGTTTTTTAATACAGCCCCGTAATGAAGTTGATTAGTACTGAAAAACAGCCAAGGACATAAATATGATCAAACAGGTAGAGAATAAAGCAGAATGCAGATCGTTTGGTATAGTTTATGGAGGTTAAGTACAAATACAAGAAACAGAAAAATTTGATTCTGTACTAAAAAGGCAGAACATTAAATTAGATCAATATGGAAATGGGAAAAGGAATAAAAGAGAAAATGTTATATAGAGATAAGATTACTCAACATTCATTTACAAAATGAACCTTGTCATTAATAGTATAATATATAGAAAAGGAGACAATTCCAGGTCAATGTAACCAATACTTGTATAGCATCTAATATAGGAAAGTTATGTATGACCCAACTTTGAATTCAGATTTGTCCTTTTCCTTAAGGAGATCTCTACCTAACACAAAGAATACCAGAAACACATAAGTATTTAAAATTTGAAGAAGAGATGCTCAGTGTTCCTAGGAATAGAACGAATTAATGTGATGCAGAAAGGGTAGTTCCCTAATGAAGTCCTTTATAGGATTAGAAAGTCATACCATGGAGTTTCAGCAGAAAAAGGAAAATAAGATTAGTCAGTTCCAACTCTTTCATTCTATAAATGTGGAAATTGAGGACCAAAGATATTGGGGTCAAAATTTCTTAAAGGACACACAGCATTAGGTAGCAATATTGGCTGGCCCAGGAACCCAAGTCTTGAAGCTCCCACTACCCCATGTTATCACAAATTCAGTGTGTAAATCATAAATAATAAAACATACTTAACTACCTTCTGGTGAATATGCACATTGTTATTTTGTGTTATTAGCATGTCAGGTCAGTGAAATTCAGCATTCTCTCCCCAGGCACCACAGAGAAAATTTATCAATTGGTTTGCTTTTAATAAATACAGCATGAATTCAGACATAGGGTCAAATCAGCCAGGAGTTTGCCAAGAGCATCGCCCCCTCACTCACTCAAAACTGTTGCATTAAGTTGGTAGCTAACAATCCAAATTACTACGAAGCAAGGAACTGTTGGAAGTGGGAAAATGAGTCTAAAGGAAATGAATATTTTTAATAATGAACACCTGAATATGATTTGCTAAACAGGGAAAATATATTAGGAGAAAACAATTCATCCCTGAAAATAAATGAGACAAAAATTGACTGCTTTGTTCTTTCATCGAATTATATTTACCTGGTTATTACTTCATTTCCTTCCTTGGAGATGATTTTCTTGAGGTGGCATGGAGGTAAGGCCCAGAGTTCCCAGGGCCCATCTCCTTCCCTAAGATAAGCTCCCCTCACCTTCTGAAACTACAGAAGAAGCTCTTGTGACCACACCCAGGGAGGGCCCACTTAAGGACAAAAGCCACATCCAGGAAAGTCAGACACAGGATGCTTGCCTCTGGCTCTACCCCTTTTTCTCTATTCATTCCTCTTTTTCCTTTCAACCAGTTCTTACTCTCAGTACCCAATGCCACTCCAGAGTCCACTGGGATCTCTCTGAGGAGTTGATGCACTTTACCACGAATTTGCTCAGTTTTTGACCAATCTTGAAAGGATGAGTATTTAAAGAGGGTCCCAAGAAAAGCAATCCCAAAACCCATAATCTTTCATAGTAGATGATACTGTGATGGAAGAGAAAATTCTGACCTCTGTGTATCTCAAAGGAGTGTTCCTCAAACATTTTTGTTCATATATACTTTAAAATTATTTTTACATCTATGACTCTCGTATATTTTTAAACTGAGAGTAAAACATTTATGCAAGTCTAAATACTTGTGAGAGATGTAGCCTCTGGCATATTTCAGATATTGAAATTTTAAAATATAAATTTAAAATGTAAAATCTTAAAATGTTATAATAGTAATTGGATACCCACCTTCATCTGTTGAAAACTACATGGAAAAGTTCTGAGTAATGGTCAAAAAGTGACACTATCATTTCTCTCCTTAAACTTACATTATTATTCCATGTCCTCCAAAAGATTTTTTCCTTGTATAATATACATTTGCTTGAATATTTATTGCTATTCAAGTTATCACACTTTCCTGCATACACACACACACACACATACACATATACATGCATTAAAGCATTTTAAAATTTTATTTTTATTTTTAGAGGCCCAAAAGCTCTAAATGTTAAAAAAAGAAAATTTTTCTTAGTATTGTAATTATTGCTAATACACTATTGGCTAAGACAATATAAATATACTTGATAGATAATAATTAAACATAAAAGGATAACTTTTATTGGAAATGTGTGTCTTAATAAAGTATATGGAGCTTTCATTCTTCACTCGGTATGTGTAACAATGGTTAAGTATTACTTATTGATAAAAATGAGAGGATTTAGCATCCATCCAATGCTTATTTTTTATTTTTATACATGTAAGCTCTTGGTTACATAAACAACTTAATGGGAATGGAAGCAGTTTTGTTATAATAATGTCTCTCAATTTACTGAACTTCTGAGTTACTGGACAAAATCACCACAGCCAACAATTCATTTGGCTCTTCCTTCAATTCTGTTGAAAGCAAAGAATTGGAATCAAATTCACTTGCAAATGGATTTGTTACTGAACAATTTATTTACTTTTTACCATCTACATTAATATTTTCAATAATACTTTCATATGAGGTCCCAACGGTTTTTACATAGCAGTGCAATGTACCAGAGCATGATTCTAGACAGGTAAGATATCTTTCTTTCTTCGCCAAGTGGGAGAAGAGTGGCAAGGGACAATCAGCATGATCTCAGGCTTATTCAAAGATAGTCAGTTTTAGTAGATAATATATAGAGAACATGAGTATCTGGAAATTAGTTCCCTTAAAAATCTCAGTGTCCTCAAATGCCTTAGAAAATGATTACTTACATCCAAGCATGAAGACCACTGCCTTTTATTATCACTTAAAAAATGGAGAAGAATGTAAAATTTGACTTTGATTTCCCTAACTTCCCCATTTTTCTCTTTTGTTAGTTCTTTTATTTTCCTTTGGTTGCTTGTGGCCATGAAGTCCCTCCTCCTGCCCCTTATTTCTATTGTGAAAACACTTGAAACTCATTTATTTTAAAGCATGATGATTGATAATAGTCTGATGTGGTAACTTTTACACTAGAATTTATGTATTGTTGTATTAACAGGGATCAACAACTTAATATTAGAGGAATGGATTTTGATCATGTATTTCCAATCAAATGGGGCATTTGTCAAACGGGGCAGAGCTTGAGCAATAGATTCTTCCATGAAGGCACTTCGCACAGGAGTTGACCCACTTAGAATCCCACTTTGATGCATTGATATTATGCTGAAAGCAACATTCATAGTTGTATGCTTCAAAATATCAAAGACAGTGTTATACATTATATACGATATTCAATGGTTAAAAGTATTACTAAAAAGTGAAGACTTTGCAAAGGAGAAGATGGTTAAGCTCAGTCCAAAGCAGTGGTTTCTAACATTTTAAGGGTCACAGCACTAACAGAAAAATCCATGTACCCAAAATTTTATCCCTTGAAACTTACATATTTATCCTTCGACATGTCTGAAGCATAGAAAGAACCTCTACATGCTTCAAAAGGGCAGAGAGAAACTTGCCAGGTATTTCATACAGAGAAAACGGCATACACAAAGACTCAAATAT